>JALBCR010001970.1:0-84942 GCA_030710515.1 Abscondita cerata
ACATCTTCTTTTTCCTTTAGGAAAAGTTGAACAGGAACGAACAAAATCGAAAAGCTTGCCTGTATTACCCAAACAAAAGTTGCTGATACTCATCAAGGTATTTATAGTGCGCTCTCGGAAGTATATTTTTATCGCCGAGTTGTTTTTCTAGATGAGAAAGAAGATAAGCCAGATTTACCCCCGCGTCAAAGCAGCCAAGAAAAGAATTTACCAAATGATGATGATAACGTCTTAATTGACAACGTAAATAATAACGAAATTAAGACAATCGACGAAATTCTTTTGGATTTGGATAGAGATAAATCAGAATCTCAGACCACGGTGAAAGAACTGATCGAAAAATTCAACGATTTTCAAACCGAAGACGACGTCGTGCTGAGGTCGAAAACTAAGGCGAACTTTATTTGTAATTATGGAGACGATCGACATTCGGACGGTTTAACAAAACTTTTAGAAGAATTGAGCAAAGTCACTTGTGCGCCAATTTTAACTCCCGGCGCAACTAATAGTTTGATTACGCCTTCGTTAACAGATGAAGAGGTAGTTAAAAGTTGTAATAAAATTAATAGCAAACTGTAGACTTAAGGATGTCACATCGCGTTTTTAATGCCATATTCGTGCTAACCGAATAAAAAAAGAGGTCAGTCGTAATTGTATATTTATACGCTCGACCCCTACATACGCGTGTTTCGTTTTATTAAGGCGCATCAACGTAAGGCAGCAGACATCTATTTTCAGTTTTCTGTTATTAAATATGGGACGATCTTAGCAAAGTAGCAATACCGTACAACTAATTATTAAAAAACATTTATAATTTTAGCTGTTACAATTAATCCCTATACGACGTCGTCGATTGTCGGATCCCGATTATGACGTACCCAGACCTCATCGTTCTTTGCAACTGAAAGTGACAACAACAGAAGTTTCCGATGACGTAATATCGCCGACAAGATTTTTTGGACCCATTTTGAATGAGGAAAAACAAACGTAATCATTACAATTACAAACTACAATTGAAACATTGTTTTTTTTTGTAGAAATTCAAGTTTAGATCCAGATTCGTTAGAAATTCAAGGTCCTACAATACATTTTCCCAAAACTGTAGAAGACAAAGACTTCAGCACGTCTTACGTTTCTCATAACTACCGAGACGTCGAAAACGTCTTATACGCCCAGCCTAAATCGCTTTTTGGAACAGCAACCTCTACCTGTGATACAAACAAATTTTCAAGTTTAAGAGAGGGCGAACAAGTTGAAAAAAAGGAAGAATCGTACGAAGATTCTCTAGAACCGATTGTGGCAGAAGCCTCCACAGTATTTTAATTTGTACCTATTATATGTAAACCAAAGAATTGCTTTTTTATACATAATTTGCACAACTATTTATATTAAAAATACATTTATTTTTTTAATTCGAAATGGATTCATCAATTATTACCTCCTAATCAAATTGAAGCAATTATTTTACATTTTCAGCCAATTTCAAGTATACTTTCAATTATCCCCTTTGTTTTGTATGTCCTGCTTGTGGTGTCGCGTTTCGCACTATGAGTATGACCTCCACCGATTAAGTTAACGTGACGCATTTCAGGCGTCAACTTGGCATATCGGCTTACTGCCATTAAAACTCTTTAACTCCATAAACGCATCACCACCTACAACTCATCTTTTTGAGGTTATGTTGTTTGATTTCGTCCCTCCACAAAGAACAAGTGAGGCTTCTCGTGCTGTTACCCGAGCGAGATCTGCTACTGAGTAATATATTGTTCAAAATGTGTTTTAAAATGATTAAATTTGTTACCTGTTAGCTAAAAAACTTATTAAACCAGTATGATCAGTATTAGTTAAGAGTTTTGAAGTTCCTGAAAAGCAGGAACGAGATTTTCTATTAAAACCTATAAAAATAAAATGTAATTAATTAGTTTTAAGAGAAAAACTTACCATGTTAAAGTGTTATATCCTAGATTATTATTATTATTATTATTATTATTATTATTATTATTATTCTGTTTACGTAACGTCGACCTATTGATACGTTGAGTCAGGTTACATTAGATTATATAGGATCGAATGTTCTATGATTTATGTTTGTTTTGATGTCAATGAGAAATATCAATATACAAGAATTTATTTATATTAAATGCAATTCACATGAATTCTCATATTTTATGAATTATCCATAATAATTGGCGACCAGGATTAAGAAAGTGCAATCCAGGACATTTAGTGATAAACCATGAACCAGGAACAGTTCGAAAAATTCATGGATAAGAAATCGCTGTTATCGATCAAACAGCTCAGTTCATCATCAGCAGTATCAAGTTCAACCTTAATTATGAATTTCGAAACATACAAGTCCAATAAAAATTTTATACAATACAGAGAACGTTTTGAAAACTGATGATATAAAGGGAATTAAGGAGGACAAATTTGTCTTAAAGAAAACATTCCTTAACTGCATAGCTAGTGACACATATGAAACAATTAAAGCCATTAATGCTCTAAAGTTAATTCATACTTTATCATGTCACGAAATTGTAGAATTTCTTGAAAAATACATTTGTCCAAAGCCAAATAAACTCATCAAACAACACCGATTCTTGACGCGTGTTCAAGAAGAAACGATTGCAGAGTATGTGACGGATTTGCGTAAATTTTTGCAGTTCTGTGAAGTGAACTGTAAATGTGGAAGTTCCGTCGTAGAACTTTTTCTACGTGCTCAGCTCATACGAGGAATTCGAGAATTATCAATTCGCAAAAAATTACTAAAAGAAAAAGACCTACAATTTCAGGATGCAATCAACAAAGCATTGATATTAGAAACATCACGAAGAGACAACGATGAAATGAAGTATGGGAAGACAATACCACATGAAGTGAATAACATTCGAATGTCAACCACATCAATTGCGAATCATGATCCATACAGGATTACTGATTTATTTCTTCTTTTCAAAATAAATGTAGAAGAATTGGGTTTGGCAAATCTATGCCTGAGATGTGGCCGATCGATCCAAAGACTATACATCAAAATTAAAATGTAAGACATGTCTACGAACAGGCCATGTGGATAGAGTATGCATAAATTCAAAAATAATAAAGATGACACAAATCTGAAAATTGTTACAGTATACATTTACAACACTTCAATTAGTGATGATAGGTACATAATTACTATCAATATCGAAACAAAACCAGTCAAGTGGACTCTGGTTGTGGATACACTTTATTGCCAGAAACTGAATTCAAGAAACTCAATATTACTGGTCCACTTCGGCCAGTTCCTATTCGGTTCCGCACTTATGATTCTGTCACCACTTGGATCAATAAAAGTCAATGTAAATCATAAAGGTATTAATTCTACAGAATAGTATTTAACATTACTAGCAAGGTAAAACGGTTTGTACTGGCGGACAGAACGATATGACTGACGAGTCAAAGACGAGTCTGTCACCTTATGGAGCCAGTAAAACCCGTTACCTTGCGTGTATTGTTGAATGTTTTATTTGTTCCTCACTTGTAAAAAGTTATTATAAATGAATAATAAACCATTAAAAATTCTAAAAATTTCGAAAATAGGAGAAAAAATCGTGAGCTTTAGACATATTGCTTTGGAAACGCACGGCACTTATTTTGTTGATTAATTATTTCATTTCAATTTCACGTTTCCGGAACATTTTGCTGGTGAGATTTACTGAAATAAGTGTCCCGCAAGCTATCATTGATGAAGCAGCAAGTGTACTTGCAAGATTACTGCCCGAAAAATCTTCATCAAGGTATGAATACGAGTACGCGGAGTTCAAAAAGTGGCAAAAGGAAAACAACGTGACTGGTGTTACGGAAGACGTTATATTAGCGTATATCAATAAATTGTCTGCCAAATTCAGCCCGAATTCTTTATGGTCGAAGTGGTCAATGGTTAAGAGTTGTTTGGCAGTTAGAGAAAACATTGATGTTTGCAGGTTTGTTTCCTTATATTTATTAGTCAAGTTTTTAGTTACATATGTCATTTTCTAGATTTCATAAAGTGGTTGCGTCTTTGAAAAGACGAAATGAACGCTACGTCCAAAGAAAGCCAAGGTTCTGACAAAAGAGTAAGTGGAAAAGTTTATCATTGAAGCTCCTGACGAGAAGTGGTTACTTGCCAAAGTCATTACCATTTTTGGTATATTTGAATGTTGTCGGTGCGATGAGCTTCTATCCCTGACTGTAAATGACGTGGAGGATTTGGAGAAATACCTTACGAGAGACCAAAAATTTAACGACATGGAGGTTTACAATAACGGACAATGGGTGTAGCTTTAAACCTTGTGCTCTTTATCGGAAATATGCGGCCCTACGACCTCAAAAAAGTAAAGATCTGCAGTTGTTCTTGACGTACCGCAGTGGAAAATGTGTCGCCCTAAATGCAGGTCAACATACTGTAGGCGCAATACCCAAGAAAATTGCTGAATATTTGTAATTAGAAGAACCGGCACTTTATACAGGGCATTCATTTCGACGAACTGGAGCAACGATGGTGGTTGATGCAGGTGGTGATACTTTGGCTCTGAAGCGTGCAGGGGGATGGAAATCAACACAAATTGCAGAAAGCTACGTAGATGATTCGATTAATAATAAGATTAAAATGGCAAAAGAATGTTTCCACTTGAAGAATCCACGTCATCCACTTCTACAGAAAATATATGCAAGTACAAGTGACATAACATCTCCTGGAAACTTCAATATTACTGGAAATCGCCACTGCACCATGATATTTAATGTATACGATAGTAATAAAACCCAATTTTCAAATGTTAATAACAAATAAATCACGTTAGAGAGTTCGTCTGTCATTTCAAATTACCTATAATAAGGTAAAATATGAGGACGCGTGTAAAATTTTACAGGCTAGCCAGTTATATTTTACAAGTTAGTAGCTAGTTAAGAGACATTTTCAAGGTAACTATAATGAGTTGATAAGCTCCTGTTTACAAGTGAGGAACAAATAAACATTATTTGTTGTACCAAACTGACTTGCTGCAATTGCAGGACGTTCTTGGATACGTCACTTACACATCAATCTTGAAGAACTATAGATGATGAACGTATCTCCAAAACACCCGATTCGAGACAGATTCAAACAATAAACATTGACGAGATTTTAAATAAATTTCCAGTGATTTTTGAACAAAGAGTTGGTAAAATACCAGGAATCAAATGTTCTCTACAATTGCGCGATAATTCCATACCTGTTTTCATTAAAGCGTGTTGTATACCTTATGCTAATGTTTAACCAAATGTGAAGAAGCATTTAAAAAACTCAAAAATATCATAGTTAGTGATCAAATTCTCATGACATATGATCCATCATTACCAATCACCTTAACTTGTGATGCCAGACCAACAGGCATTAGAGCTTGTCTCTCCCACATCGTAAATGGCACAGAGAGACCGATTGCATTCATTTCCAGAACACTTTCTCCAGCTGAACAAATCTATAGTTAGATTGATCGAGAAGCCCTTTCCATTGTTTTTGCCGTGGATAAATTTTATATGTACCTATATGGAACATAATTTACTTTAATCAAAGACAACCAGGCATTCACAAGGATATCGCGTGTCAAATAGAATTTTATCGAAAAATCAGAATATACGTTTTATTCCTTTGCATTTCACGTTCAAAAATATTTTTCATTTGTGACAATCGGACCTCCGCATGAACATTCAGCCTCGATTAAAAATATTGCATTAAAAAATTTAAATCGCGATTATGCGTAAACTATTTGCTTGATAATTTAAGAGTTTTGCACACATTAAGTACGTATAATTACCCCTATTTCTCGAAAGATTTACGCTACATCTCAAAAAATGACGAATCTACAAATTTAAAAAAACGTAAATATTTTACTTTTTTCGATTTTTCACGGAAAATTATTATCCGATCGAGACAAGTTAGCACTCATTTTATTCGTATTTTTATCCTCTACAACTGTCCTTTTGACACCATTAACGGTTCATTAATTTTCACTCAACTGAAATAAGAATGAAAAAACCGTGTTTTTTTGCATTTAAATGTTAATAAACAATTTAATGACAATTCATTTTGAGTATAAAACATAACTATAAGGTACTTTATACTATTTACAATTACATGGTACAGGCGGTATGCTACTATTATTTTTGTCAAAAATGTATCTCTATTTACTACACTACAAGTGTAACATTTAAAACAAATATTCCTCCAATAGTTATTTGTATCACTAGGCCAGAAACTGACCTTTTGCGAGTGCGAGGATGGTTTGCAGGCCGAAGCGTTAGTCAAGAAACGGGGTGTTTCTGGCCGCTTTTGAGTGATGCAAAATTAGTGATTATGGACGGGGACTGAAAATAACTATTACAGTTCTCAAAACATTTCAACTATGAATGTGTAGCAGCGTTAATGCAAAACATTACTCTCGGTGAATATTATTAGTGAAGAATGAAGAAAGGAACTGCATTCTGTGGTGAGGAACCATGTCTAAAAAATAAATTAATTAATTAAAGACGTAATTTGATGACATACGAAATGGTGGTGAAAATAAAATATTTCGAAGAGATCAGATAAAGGGCTAGTAGTGGATATTTTAGTTAGAAACGCTAAAAAAACAAAAAAGTTAGAGAGTAAATAAAATTTACGGAATAGGCGGTATTAATTTTGTCTTTTAAAAGTTAAAAAGCAAAATAGCATCTAAAGCATAATTATGGAAGATAAAGACTTATTTAAAACAACGTAAAAATAAGTACAAGAATTAAAACTAACTTACTACAAGAATTCCGATGAGAAGGTGCATATTGTCTGATGCGGAAGAAAAGGGAAGCATCGTTGGGAACGGTCTGAATATAAATTTTCCTAACCTACAAAAGTACCCATCAAATGTAAACATTAAAAGAATACTTACAAGCATAATAAGGTGGTGTTTTAATTTAATTATTTACTTAAGTTGTACATATTTTTGTAAAATTGTTTAATTATAATTTTGTATCTCACAAAATAACCTTAAATCTTTGGAAAGTTCACTATCACTAAATAACGCAATTCAATGCGCTGTCAGATAGCTGTCAAAGACCTTTAAAAATGGCTACTGCAGGGCAAACTTCGAATAATTAGATGGGTTTTATCATTGAGTTATAGGATTTTAATATAATTTATACGTGTAATTGATTTGTAATTTACCATAATGTCAGCATTTTGTTGTGTAGTGAACTGTGGCAATAGAGGAACTCGTGACAGTGTTAACTTTTTATAATACCTGTTATACTTGTAATTTTAAACATAAATTGAGTTAAAATACTATTTCACAGAATATACAACTAACTTAATTAAAACAACCTCGAAAAGAACAGATATTACACACACACACACACACACTTGAATGAAAACAAAGATTTTATTGCCCCACAGACGCCATTTTGGCAAAAGCGTTGAAATGCCTTATTATTCGGACGAATTTTAAAAATCCAACTCCAAATAGAGTTTGTTGTCAGCTTAATGTGAGTTAATATTAAAGTTGTTTTTGTAACATTAAAGTCGATAGTGACACTGTTAACGCATTTAACTATATCCAAAATAGAGAACCAAATGGAGGGTGTAAGAAGTAAGGTTATAAGAAAGATATAAGGTTATATAAGATAGTTCGAAGATAAGCTCAACAATACATCTCATCGCCGACAACCAAACGGTTCTCGCCTGGATTCGGAATACCGAAAGGAGGTTTAGAGCGTTTGAAGGTTCTTACCTTCTTTCTTGAGTAGCAAAAATCCTAGAAGACTCAAGTAAGAACAAACCACTAACGTAGATATAAATCGGCCAACTGATGAGCTTATCCGCACGAGGACTACAAACAAAACAAACAAACAAAAGTAACGTGTCTTATTTCGACCAATTAATGTGCTTTTTTTTTAATTATGAAAAATAAAAGTTTTTTATTTTTTCTAATTTTGACTTTGCTAAAAATTGATTATCTACATTCTCAATTATTAAAACATAAATGATTTATTGAGAGAAGGGGATAAAGGAAGATAAATTGGAAAGCTAGAGAGGGAAAATAGTGTACGTAATAGCGTCGGTCAATTTAAAAATGGATAGACACATAGAAAATGGGAGCAATTTGGAAGAAAGTAATGAAGTAGATTTCGATAAAAGAAAGATTATGAGGAGGATTGAAGATAAGACGGAAGAAGGTGTGACAGACACAAAAACCTACTTTCGAGAGGAAAGGTATACAAGAGTGGAAGAGAGCGGTGGGGAAAGCAAATGGCGAACAGAGATCTACAGAGCTCCAGAGTAGCCGAAGTTCTCCGAAAATAATGTAGGCCGAAATCCAACATATCTCCGCCTAGCAATTGAATCAACTCACTATTCGGATATTCTAAAGTCATACAACTGTTTACGTATTTCACTGCCGCCTGTATATTCCTATGTTCTAATAATCATTTAAAAGATAGACGGCTTTTGTAAATTTATAGAAACAAGTTTGATTCATTTGGAGAATTTGATAATGCCACTTTTGACAATTTTTGGAAAAAATTTAGATTTGACAGTTACAAAAAATCACGTGATCTCCATTACGTCCATTATTTGGCATTATTGCCGACTTTCAGTGACACTGAATTCTTTATACTGTGCCACAAATTAAGTAGGCTGTGTTAAGATACAGTTTTGGTTACTTTGGTAATGATGTACACTACCGTACAATTTTTTTAAATTAAAATCCCAGGTGAAGTTCATTAAACAAAAGTTACTAGTACTATCTCTAAAGTAACTCATTCAACCAAAATTGTATCGAAACCCATGGAATCCTATTCAAATTGAGACACACTGTATACGTTATTTTTAGTGGTACAGGGTGACCACAAGTATGCTCAAAATAACCTCACTTTGTTTATCAAATGGAATAGCCAGTATATTCCCTAGTAAATGTCAATTATTATATAGAATAAATAACTGTAGTATAAACTTTTGCTTTATTGTTAATACTGTTGGAGTTATTGTCAAAAAAGTGACGAGAACAAAGTTCAGAATTTATTTCGCGTTTGTTCCTGACCGTAGAAGGGTGGACCAGGGGGCATGCATATAACAAACGTAAGAGTCCCTAAGCGGTAGAGTATCGCAAAAGTCGCACATTTTGAATCTAAGATAAAGCGCCAAATTCAAATTTCTAAAAAAACTGACAAACTCATCAAAATTGAAGATAGCCCCCTAAAACGTCCAAATAAGTAACCAAAAAAATAATTTCGTTATATTGAAACGAAAACATTTACATTCAACAGAAATATATGACAATATTGTCTACAATACCTCAAAACTATTAAGAATATCTGCGATATACTTTGCTTTTGCAGGTAATTTACAAAAATAAGATCCATTACCGTCCTCTACGGTACAATGTTGTTGCACTAAAAAATTTAAAAAATGACCAAACCTTAATGTTTATTTACTTCGGGAATTTACGCACTTTTTGGGTATATTGTCCTGATCAATCAACTGCAACATAGCTTTTCTTCGAACTTTCACAACAAACAGTCACTTTTTCAGTTATTATCAAAAAATATACTTCAATTTCAGCAACAGATCAATATAATATACACAGAACACGTTGTTGAAATATCAAACAGCTGACATTTAGTAGAAAAAAGAGTAGAAACTATTTATGAAAAAATCCAATACGCCGCCCATTTAAAAAAAGAGAGTTAGTATCAATAACTCCAAAACCATTCTTGCGATAATTTTTCTGAAAATAGATTACAGTTTGCCTTCATTAGTTAGGAAACTTTTGTACTAACTTTTTATTAGTAGCTGTCCTAATAAGTGAAATATTTGATATTTTCGAAAATAACATATTTTTCGGTTTTTCAGGATGTCTTCGGAGCAGATTAAAGTTTTTGGTCCTAGTTAACGACATCTCAATCGACATGTAAATCTGTACAACATGTCCTATTTAACAGAGTCTTGATCTTTATTAATAACAAACACCCATACAATACTACTCAGATTGGGACACACTGTATACCAAAAAGTGCATGAATTTGTTAAGTAAATAAGCATTTAGGTTTGGTACATCATTTCTTAAATTTTCCAATACAATATCATTGTATTATAGAGGACGGTAATGGATCCAATCATATAAATCAGTTGCAAAAATGTGGTTTGTTTATCACAGAAGTTTTAGATAGTTTTGAGGTATTGTAAATAGTTAATTATTATTAATTTTGTAAACGATATTACCATATACAGGGTGAATCACCAAAAACGGGACGGAGATTTATTGCGAAATAGTAAGTTTTACAAATTTACTCTTACGTCTAAATAGTTCGATATTAGATAAATGTATTCCATGATTAAACATCTTACTTTTAATGGAACACCCTGTATTTTATTAATTCATAACGTTAACAAAAAAGTCCTTGTAATACTTTTACTATTTCGCTATAAGTGTTAGTCCCGTTGGGTTGAAATGTATGTGTTAAAAATAAATGTTTTTGTTTCACTCCCACTAAGTTATTTTTTTTGTTACTTATTTAGACATTTTAAGAAGGCATCTTTACTAGTGAGAAATTTGCCAGATTATTTTAGAAATCTGAATTTCGCGTTTAATTTTGGATCCAAAATGACTGACTGTCATGGTATTCTAGCCCTAGCGTATACATGGTTATTCATCAACCCGCTCATTAAACGTTTATTGGGGTGTAATTTAGAAACGCCTTTAAAAATTTGAGGTCAAGTTTGGTTACAGATGTACTTTTTTCTAAAATATTTTCAATATCCTATACCCGACTGTTTTTGAGATTTTTGACTTGAATAAATTATGTGCCTCCTGCGTAACCAACTTTGGAATATCATACTTTTTAGTTTTTAAAAATTTGAACATCATATTTGGCAAAATGTTGAAAGAGTTCCAAGTTCACATTTTTGCTGTCTACTTTATATAGGAATTCAACATTTCGTGGCAAACATTCGCATTTGACACGTGTTTCAATAGCTAATCTATCATCATCGGCGTACCGTTTTGTGATTCCGCCTATCAAGTCACGCCGACTGCTATAACCGTCTGTTATCCGTTTTCTTTGTCTCGAACGTCTAAAAACAATCGATATTCATCGTGAGATCTGTGCAGTGTACGGAGAAACATTATGAGTGAAAGAATAGTAAGAAAGTGGGTTAGGCAGTTAGTGTTGGCCGTTCCAATATCCATGATGAGGAAAGCAGTGAAAACGCCCTCTTTAAATGCATTTTCGTACCATTTCTTTACTTATGTTTCCTTCGTATACTTCACAGAACTCAGGATGAATATCGATTGGTTTTAGGTGTTTGGTACAAAGAAAACTGATATTAAACCGTTATAGCAGTCGGTGGGACTTTCGATAGGCGGAAGAATTTTAAGCAGTCACAGACAAACGTACGCAGCAGCGAACAATGTCGTGGCCGAAAGATGCAAGAACGCAACACGAATGCGCGGAACGCCGACCGTACCACTGCAGTGGCGGAATCTCAAAACGGCAGTTAATTAAAAAAACACGCCTCTTACAATACATACACATTATCTGCTATATTTGACAGCAAAACAATCATAGTTTTTCCATAGCCATGCGGACGTAAAATGTTTAGCCGCATACACTCGTTTGATAAAAAAAACAAAATCAAACAATAACAATTTTTATTTTATTTCTTTCTTGGCTTTTATGTTTGAGCCGTTTTCGTACTCCGACAGCACCTTCGGTGTCGTCGTCATCTCCTTCGTCACCTTTCCTCCTACGTTTTCCTTTTTTCTCTGTCAGATCTTTCATCTCCTACAAAATTCAAAATTAAGCCTACAACATTTACATAGTTACGCTAACGTACCATTTTGGCAATTCGTTGAGCTTCCGCTACGCGCTCTTGAAGCACCATAACTTCGTCCTCTTCTACTTTATACAAAGGCAGTTGTTTGCCAATTAAATGCTCTATACGCTGATATAACTCAACATCGTACTAAAACACCACAATTACAACTACTAATCATAAACTCTGAAAAGAAAATACCTGAGAGACGAAAGTGATTGCAACACCTGAACGACCCGCTCTAGCAGTTCTACCAACTCTGTGGATATAATCTTTGCTGTGGGTAGGTATGTCAAAGTTAACGACCACATCGACGTGAGGAATATCAAGACCTCTGGAAAAAAACGCTCGTTATAATCGTGAACACGATTGCAGTAATAGAGACAACGAGTGATTGATTCTCAGTGGTAGTGACGAAACAATAATTCAATATCATTTGAAATCAAACACTTTGTATACATCATTGAAAACAACAAAATTACCACTAACTAAATGAAAATAAAAACGTACCGACTCGCCACGTCTGTAGATATCAAATGGAACGATTTTTCGCCTTGAACTTCATCAATGACGCTAATCGTTTGTTCTGAGACATCTGGCCATGTAAAGGGACGGCTGTAAAACCTAAATTCCGCAACAACAAAGCTGTTCGTATCGTATTGTTACACGTGGAACAAAAATCATGAAGCTGTTGCCTGCCATTTCATTCAAAATGTTTACCAAATAAACATCTTTAAATTTTACAGGCATAAATATATAATACTGTTGCAATTTATCAACGGTCTGATATTTTGTAGAAACTTCCACTTTAACTGGATCTTGCAAAGAGGCCCTTTGAAGCTTTTGAACTTTTTTAGTCATAGTAGCCGAGAAAAGCATCGTCCGCCTCTCGCGCGGTATGACTTTCAAAATTTTCGTTACCTCCACTTCAAAATCCATGTTTAAAATTCGATCGGCTTCGTCCATAATTAAATACTTCAAAGCTCGGAGATTGAACCCTTTAGTATTTTCTAAATGATCAACTAATCTGCCCGGCGTTGCAATAAGAATATGCGGTTTTTTAGCCAAAACCAACGCCTGTGACATCATGTCCATACCTCCGACTATCACAGCACATTTTACACCAATATTAGAACCTAAAGCCTCAAACTGTTCGGATATTTGAAAAGCTAATTCTCTAGTCGGTGTTAGAACTAAAGCGAAATAACGTTGCGGATTTTCTAGTAACGATTGAATGATAGGTAATGCGAAAGCGGCCGTTTTTCCTGAACCCGTTTCGGCGAGACCGATTATATCGCGCCCTTGGAGAGCAACAGGTATCGCTTCGCGTTGAATTTTTGTTGGCGTTTTCCACTTCAGCTGCTCGCAGGCTGTGCATATGGCTTCTACCAATCCCTGAAAACAATTTATCTGATGAGAAATTTTGAGTTTCAGTGGGAAACAAAATAAGAAACGTAAATCCTGCTGATGAAGAAAAGAACTCCTAAACCAAAAACAAAGATAAGAAAATTGAAGCTATGTTGTTAAAACTCTTTCTGGGGGTATAAAATAAACATCTGACTACGCTGAGTCATACTTTATCATCACTTAAGGGAGGTAGATACAAATTTCAACAGAACAAAGTATAGAGAGACGCCAAATAGATGATGGCGGTCTACCTCTCAAGAACAATAATATTTTCCTTTTAAAACAGAAGTCGATAACTTATGAAGAACATGAAAAAGAATGCCAGTTAGAGACTCGTTTTATGCTGGGATATGTTGTTAATATATGCTACATTCAAACTTGCACAAAATAAAATTTACATTAAGGAACTTTCAAGCTGCTCACTACAAAGAACAATAAGCTAAAATGATATTGTTTGTACGTATGGCAAATTCTATCAAAATTTGAACTGAGCAAATAAAAATAATAAAAATAAAACAGTGTGTAAACGTACAGCTCTAGTATGGTCACAATTACTCTGTGGTATGCTAACATAAAAACGATATGAATAAATTTCTTATGCACTATTTACTTTGTAATTTTTGATATCTGTAATGACATAAAAGAGTATGTTTGAGATGCTCACTTTTAGTGCTATAAGTGTGATAGGTTGTTTGAGGATCTCGCTTTAAGAATTACATCATCATTCGTTTTGTAACGTGTAATACAGTAACCCTCTCAGAACAAACTTTTAAACATATAACACAGAAAGTGTTTAAGTGAGTTTACCGATACATAATCAGTTAATCAGTGAAGTCGTAAGTCTCAAATTTCAATAACCAAAGTTTAATTAAAAGTGAAATATTTAAAATGTGAATCGAGTTGAGATTTACTTACTCGGCAAATGTAGTTTGCAGGATAACCCTTTTCCAGATTAATATTATATATAATTTCCGTTGTTTGATTAATAAAGTAAATGTAAAATGCAGATAATTACCAAAGACTTCCATGTAACGTCTTCCTCTTCCTTGGTAGGTTCCGAAGCGTCAATTTCTTCTCCCTTCGAATCACTTTCGCTCACCGCAACATCAGCCATTACGTAAGGTTTAGGTTGTACATAAAGAAGATGCGTTCACGATTTCTAAATAAAAATAAGAGTATTTTAACTCAAAAGAATTCAGCGTGTTTAACAGCATAGATAAACAAACTTTCTTCGTTTTAACAGCACGTGCAGTCTAGTTACAAATGTAGGAAATCTAGATTCTAGGGCTTTCAGTTGTGCCAACATGAAGTTTGATTCTACACGACCGGAGTAAGGAGAAACCAGAGACGTACTTAAGTAAAATAGTTTGAGATTGAAAGATTATGTTCTGATTTTGTAGTTCGAAATTTATAATTAATAGATAGTGTATAAATAAGTTATTTTTGACTAATTACAAAACGGGAAATTGAAAATTTAGAAATTGTTAAAAAATATTTTTATTATATTCGAACCGCAACTGTCTTCTGACGCAACAACTGTTTTCAATAACTAACGCGCAAAGAAATACAGTGGGGTGTGGTAAATAAAATAAAAAAAAAAAAATTAAAAAATAAATAAAATTAAAAAAATATAAAATAAAAAAAATAAAAAATTTTTATAAAATTAAATTTTTTTTAAAAATTAAAAATTTTTAAAAAATTTTTTTTAAAAATTTAAAAAATTTTTTTTAATATTTTTTTTTTTTTTTTAAAAATAAAATTTTTTTTTTTTTTTAAAATTTTTTAAATTTTTTTTTTTTTTTTTAAAAAAAAATTTTTTTTTTTTTTTTTTTAAATTTTTTAATTTTTTTAATTATTTTTTATTATAAATATTTTTAATATTTTTTAAAAAATAAAAAAAAAAAAAAATAAAAAAAAATTTTTTATATAAAAATATTTATTTAATTAATTATATATTAATTTTTTTAATATAATTTTAAATATTTTTTTTTTTTTTTTTTTTTTTTTTTTTTTTTAATTTTTTTTTAATAAAAAAAATTTTTTTTTATTTTATTAATTTATATAATTAATTTATTTTTTTTTTTTTTTTTTTTTTTTTTTTTTTTTTTTTTTTTTTTTTTTTTATTTTATTTTTTTTTTATTAAAATTTTTTTATTTTATAATATTTTTTTTTTATTATTTGTTTTTTTTTTTTTTTTTTTTTTTTTTTTTTTTTTTTTTTTTTTTTTTTTTTTTTTTTTTTTTTTTTTTTTTTTTTTTTTTTTTTTTTTTTTTTTTTTTTTTTTTACTTATTAGTGTCGTCTGTAACATAAATGCAGCAAGTGTGTTCATTTAAATCAGAAAACGAGAATTAAAAGAAGAACCAAAAGTTTGCTAAAGCATTTGATAACACATTCTTGTCGAAACGAAAGCGAAAAAGCTTTACTTGTTTTGTTCTAGATCATCACTACAACCACAAATATTTGTAATAAGTTAATAATAAGTTAAATAATATTGTATATTGTTATAGGTAAGTTTCCTCATAAATTTATTTAGTGATTGGTATACTCTAATAGAGTCCTTCTAGGTGGAGGTGGAATGCATACAAAAACAACTCAGTTGGTTGTATTTACCGATGTTTTACCCACAATTGTGTTGGTTTTATTAAGACTATCTACAAGACCAAGTGATAGTCAATGTGTCGTGTGTGGTATTTACAAATGTTAATTAGAGGTATATTTATAAGTAGTTATAACGTCACTGATAAAAATTTAAAAACAATCATTTCTAAATATATACTCTGTTTAAAGTTGATTTAAACATAAAAAGTTATTATTCTACGTATTTAAAATTAGTTTAACCTAGTTAGTTGTGAAACAAGTGCAATGTAATATTATAAAACTCAGCAAAACAAGAATTAGGGCATACTTGCACTAAGTAAATGTAGGTTACTAAAAAAGCATTTTCCATAAAACAAGTGTAAATTACGTCACGCATTCAATTGTACATGAGGCTGATCATTCACTAACATTTGTAGAACCTGGTACGGTTAACGTATTGGTTACCTCGGCAAGCGTAAAAACAGAGTAAATTTCCATCTTTACCCGATCAGTCAAAGAAGAGTTTGGTCATGGTAAAACATCACTAGAGAATCGAATAACGATTACTTTGGGCTGGGTTTTAATCAATTTAAAATCATTCAATCAATTCATTTTCACGACCAGCCCAGAACAAATTTTAAAGTATAAAAATAATAAAAACGAAGTTGAAAGAAGACCTTGTTCCGATGGAAACTAAAAATATTAAAGGTAATAGTGAATATAGTAGGAAAAAATTGTAATAAAAGTAAAAAGAAAAAGAGGAGAAAAAAAGATGCTGAAAGAAAACGTGATATTGCAAAAAGAAATTAAAACGAAATGAAGAAGTTATATGTATAATGAAGCATACAAGAAGTAGAGAAAATATAGAGATAACATTACAACATTAAGAAAGAACAACAAGGTTACTCGTCATCGATAATATTATGACATTGAGAAATACATACTACATCAAACAAGCATACAATAACAACATCTATTATAACGTAGTTACGTATTCAACTATTCATTGTACCATCTTTCAAAAAAAAGGGTTCTGTTGGTCATTTCGTTATTAATTAGCAACAAAATAATAAAAGAACGTAAAAAGATGGAATATAAAAACAGGTACAGAAGGAGACCTACACTTAACGAATAAAAAAAATGTATCAAAATTTGTAAGTAAAAAATAAGAGAAACGAGATTAGAACAAAAAAATGGAGAATCGTTGCATACATTTGTTAAAGAAAGAACAAGATTAATTTAGAAAAACAATTTAAAAAAGAGCAAACCCAAGAGGTAATGAGAAGAGTAACAGTGGAAACGACAGAAGTCGCGGACTTAATTTAAGGCGAGTAATGTATAAGAGCGAAAATAAAGCAAATGATAAGAGCATACATAGAGAGAAGTTATAAGAGATATTAAGAAACAAAAGGTAAATGAGGATTTAATAGAAAAATTAATTATTCATTAATAGAAGAATTAATAGAAGATATATATATAAAAAGACCAAATAGTAGAAAGACTAGAAGGACGGTCAAAGTGTAGGAACAAATAACGAAGGAAGAAAAAAAAAATAAAAGTGATTAAAGGAATATATTTAAAAAAGATTGCAAGGCACAAATATAGAAAAAACAAAGATGATGGTGTTTTAAAAAAATGAAGGTAGAAAATAGAAAAAGTGGTATTAGGGAGTGGAAGATATAGAAAATGCGAATAAATGAAACTACTACAAACAGCACATATAAAAATTAGCAAAGTAAAGAAATACATTATTAGATCAACTGTAAAAAGTGAGAGATGCAATATGTGAAAGAAAGTAAAAAAAGAAAGTGGATAAAGAGTGTAATGGTTTATGTGGAGTAAAAATATGGGAATAAAAAGAGTGGGCAAAATTAGAGAAAATACAACAAAAATTTGAGATACGAAGCTTAGGATTGGATAGAGAAACAACGGGTAAAATAAGTTATGCACAACTGCTGGAGAGAGATTATGAAAAAAAGTTAAGACATGGACAAGAAAAAAATTAACATTATAAGAGAAGGAAGTGTAAGATAGAAACTGGAAAAAAAATCAAGGTTAAGAAAGGAAAAATACGAAAAATTCAGAAAAGAAAGTAAAGACAAAAAAAGAAAGAATCGATGAAGTCTATGAGGAGAAAATAGAAAAAGGTGTACCTAGATATTACAAAGAAGAGTAAACAAAAAAAATGATAAAGAAGAAAAAGCCATAGTTATTCGGAGAAGAAACGAGTACAATAGATAATAGAAAACTTAGAGAGAAGAGGGACAATAGAAGAGAAAATAGGAATAAAATTGTAAAATTTAAACAGGTATTAAAAGAAATATAAAAAGTAATAATTTTTTATAATCAAATATTATTGGTTAGAATTGAATCCTTTGATTGAGCGTCATAAACCTTATTTTTCACATATTTAAATATTTTTATAGAACTGTTTATTTATTCTTTATACTATCTTTATATATTTAATTACACATTAGTTTATTGTAGATTAAAATTAATTTTATTTTTGTAAGATGTTATCAATCTAATTATTAAGAGATTCGTTATTATAGCGTTACCTACCTATTCAGTTTTAAAAACTAAATACATTATTTACGTGAACAATATTACTAGAAAGTATAAATTCGTTTTAGATTGTTTATGTTAGCGTACTAGAAAATACTTGTACTTTGCTACTTTTATAGATTTTTCTAAATTTTAGAATCGCCGCGTATTACAACGCAAGCAACAAAAATCAATAAGAGCATGCCATGTTTAATATGGGCGACGTTTGACAGACACATCAAAATAAATTATCAAATTTTTAGTGAATTAATCAAGAAAAGTTTTTTTAAAAAATGTTAACCCAATGAGACGTCCGCAAGAAGAAAATTTATGCAAATGCCAAGAAATGACATAACCGACTTGTCCCTATACATAAAAGGTAAAATAGAATGCAATTAGAATGACCACTTCTAATTCGACCAGCGTCAGTGATGAAGAAGTGCCTAATTGGAAGTTAGCCCGTCAGGGCATTCAGCTACTAATCAACAACAAAGCGAGTGCCGCCGAGGCGCTATTCAAAACCAATCCAGAATGCATCCAGCTGTACGCTGGTTACTCTTTTACGGTTTTTATGGTAACGTCGTTTAACGTAAAAAGTGAGAGTATCACAAGATCTCTTTTAGGATGCTATCATGACTCTAGAAGATGATAAACTTAATTTAGCTTTGGTAGCACTTAAAGAAACCGAACGAAGATGTTATGCCGATAACGGATGGCTCAAAACTATGAAGTCGAAAATGTTTGGTTCGGAACCTTGTCTGTCCGTCGCGGAAAACCTAGAAAATCAAATCATAGTTGCCGACACTCAAGTATGTATGGCGATATTAATATTCCTCCAGCAAGATGTTTCCGGTATTTTCAAAGGCGGGTGGATTTTAAGAAAGTCGTGGAAGTTGTACCAACACACTTACAACACCATAAAAAATCTTTATAAAGAGATAGTTGGTGAGCTACCAGGTATGTGACCTATTCACAAATGTCAGTAATTTGAATTCCTTGCGTTTTGTAGAAGCAGCTTCGCAGAACCCAATGGTACCTCGAATTGATGACGACGACGAAAGCGCGCCAGATTCAGAGGATTGCGACTTTCCTAGTTTCGACCAATCTCCGTCCAATGGGTATAAACATTCCCGTCCATTTTCCTCTCAAATACCGCATTCGTTCACAACCGATACTCTTAGCACGTACTCAAATAGTTCACAAAACAAATGCAGCTTAAATAATAACTACAGCTGCTCAAAAAAGTGCAATTGCTTAAACGATTCTGTCCAAGTAAATAAGAATGGGGTATTAAAACTATCGTTGAAAAAATCGGCGTCCGTAAACAGCGCGCTTTCAAAACGTTTAGAACGAAAAAGTTTTTCATTCAATTCCTTGTCATTTCCTTACTTTTACTCCCCTTTCAGTTTTTTTCTTGCTTCCGAAAAACAGTAAGTTGCGTTAAGGGGTTTAAATATTGAAATCGTTACTAAAAATTGTTTTGATTATAGAAAAGCTCACACCGTTGATAAAGAGACCATTACAAGATTGATGGGAGCCGTCTCTTTTGGGTATGGCCTTTTTCATTTAGGTGTATCGTTGTTGCCTCCTTCTATGCTGAAAATTACAAGTTTTTTTGGATTTGGTGGAAACCGCAATTTGGGTATTGCTAATCTTATGTACGCTCGAGAAGGCTCTGATATGCGAGCGCCACTTGCAACGTGAGTAGTTTTAAAAATGTTTCTCATTTAAAATTTCTTCGCGACTATCCTGTTTTGTATAGGTAAAATAGTGGGTATCTAAATTATACTTGTCTAGTTCTTACCTACATCTTCATCTTTCTTGTTTGGGTCACAATCAGTATTCTCAGCTTATTCCCATTCAACGTTTATAAAAGTACGCTCGTTTAACCAATCTTTACCCAGGAAGGTTGTTAAGTATACTTAACTCTATAGAATGGCGGTATTTTCAAACTGTTTCACATTTGTGTTGAGAATATTAATATTATTAACAACAAAAACAACGGTTTGGAAAAAAAACGGAAACCGAAACAAAACAATTGAATCATGTGTTTTACACCGGCCGGTGTTATGGCACATATTAAATAGTCAATTTTCTCTTGAATTGATGTGGAAATTACCCAATGTCGGTGGGAGTTAGAAACAATCGACTTCTGGAAGACCATACGGCGAGTCTTATCTAGTTATGTGTTATCTTGAAATTGATAAGGAAGATGACCAAGAGGCTCTACGACGTTATCAACATTTCATAGAACCGTAGCGAAAAATAAAAAATTATTTGCCACTATTACCTGAACAGTGCCATGAACATAATGGTGCATAATTAAGGTTAAATTTAATTCATCACTAAAGATAATTAAATTTTATTCTTCATTTCAGTCCCTCATCATTGCAAAGGTTACCGACGACTGTTTGGTCCCAAATTAAAAGCTACTAGAGATCTTGGGCAAACAGTAATTCTATGGATAACAGAGCGAGCAAATATTGATCTATCTGTTAGCCATTGGTTCTACATTTTTTTTAAATTTTGCATCATTGGTATTATCGCAAAATATCATCGCTTGTAATTTTTTTTTCTGAATCCAGTTTACGTAAATAAACTGCAATAATATACGCTCTCAACAAAATCACCCACAGTTTTCATCAGTATTGTATAAATGAGCGAATGTGTCGACCATTACGATATAAGAGTAGTCAATTCTTTACTTCATAGTTTAAGCACAGTATAATAAACAGTATAAACACACAGCAGAGTATCTCTCGAGCGGCGCCATTGATGTCCCTAATTTAAAAAATGAACTAGTCGAAGCTTAACAAATTTTATGAAATTTCGAATCATGTTTAATTATTAGAATTTTCTTATAACATAAACTACACAAAATTTAAAAAAAATCTACGTTTCTTTAAATAATTAATTTCATTTATTAGCAATAATTCGATTATGTGTGTTGAGGATATCTTAACGATTTAGTTCTGGCAAAGAGTAATATATACTCTTAGGTTCTGGCGCGCGCGTCGTTTCCCCACCAGCTTTAAACCAAAGCAACGACTACTTGCAGAATTAGTTTAGTAGACAACGTATGTAGTCGACTAAGACACGCTGCTGTGTGTTCAACCAAACTTAGTTTGGTTACTAGGATCGCTATTCTGTGCGTCGTCGTTGTCCGTTACAGGGTTTCCAGTGTGATAGATTAATTTTGACATGTGATTCTTATGTATTTTTTATTTGAATTTGTATGTATTTTCGAATATGCCACTCACTTTTCGATATCTCGAACCATATAATTATTAGTAATTATATGTCTCGAACAAATCAACTTTAAAGTTCGAAAATTTCGAAAAAAAGTTTAGTTGTGAATCATATGTATTTTCCATTATAATTTGGCTGCCCAAAGTGTCGCCAGTGTTTTTCGGTTAGCACGTTAATTTTGGAGTGTTGTTTTTTTTATTGTGTGCTAATTATGCATCACTCATCACTTCACATCGTTTATTGTATGAATTTACGGTCAGGTCATACTACAGGATTAATTGTTTCAAGTACTCTTGTTTCGAAGTCCAGAATACTTTCAAGCGAAATGACAGGAACCAAAAAAAACGGTGACACAAGTAAGACTCTAACTGTCACTCCAACGCAGCAGATTATCATGACACAGAAAGTGCTCCAAAGTCTATTAGCAGTTATCCAAAACTGGCTGTACCCTCAACTTTTCCTTCTCCTCTAACGACGGTTTCGACAACGACGTTATGTGCAAATTTTGCAGAATGCAAATCACGTTATGATGGTACTGCGGATTCAAATGTGGAAACGTTTATAGACGCAATTCTTGAGTACAAAGATTGCTTAAACATTTCTGACGAACATGTTTTGAAGGGTTTGTCAATGCTTCTAATTGATGCAGCTGTTATTTGGTGGATGGGAATTAAATCTTCACTGAGTACGTTCGCGAAAGCCAATGAATCTCTTTGGCATGCTTACGCCATATCCCAAGCTTGCACATCAGATCTTTTGTGAAGTCTTTTCTCTCGAGCAAGGTGAGCAGAAAACTAATTTTTTTATAAACTAAGTGCGTGCTTTGTTATCAGAGTTGACTGGAGATTCAGTATTAAAAGAACATAATCAAATCGATATGATTTATGGTCTGTTGAATCCAAAGATTAGGGATATATAGTTCTACGGGGAAAAATTAGGACATTTAAAGATGTTATAGAACATTCTAGATTTGCCGAACAGGCTTTTATTAATGTCGATTTACCAATAGATGGTAGAAATTCTTCAGAAAGTCAAATCACGTTCAGACTTTAAAAAGACCAAAGACGACTTGTTCTTATTGTAGGAATATAGGACATGTAAAGATAATTCTATAGAACTGTCTCCGCGCGCACGACTCCTTCTTGGAATGCACATATTTGGATTTTTTGGCACAGGTTTGATAGACTGCTGCAAAACAAGGTATTGCTAGTCATCAACTCTACAAGATATTGAAGAACAGTGGTTACAAGTTTCAAAACTTTAACACGAACCTTAAACTTGCAGATGGTAGTGTGACAAATAGAAATACTTTACTTGCCAAAGTAAATGTTCATTTACAAGGTCGAATAATTCCAACTACTTTCATGATTTTACCCGATGCTGTCAATAATACTCTATTAGGAATTAATTTTATTACCGATGCGAAAATAAATTTGGATGTCTTGAAAACAAGATGAAATTTTATTGATAATACTGCAAAACACTCCCTGATGTTTGAAGAAAGTTTTCCATTGTCTCAACTACAGGTCTCAAGTTTTGAGAATCTACGGCCGGAAGAAGGACATACTCTAGCTCAAGATCAACGATTTCGACTTGAGTCACTTTTCAAAGAAAACTCTGATGTGTTTTCTCTAGGGGGAAAAGCAACTCCATTTGCTGATCGACACAGGTTCCCATTCTACCATCATACTTTCGCCCTATAGATTACCGCCTGACCGAAAAGAACAGCTACGTAGAATTGGATAAGCTTCTGGAAGTGGGTATAATTGAAGAAGCCGAGAGTCCTTGGGCCTTTCCAGTAGTTTTGATTCCTAAGAAAGATAGAAGTATACGTCTTTGTGTAGATTATCAGAAGTTAAATGCAATTACTGTTATTGATGCCTTCGCGGTTCCGCGAATTGAAATATTTATTTATTTAATCGTATGGTACATTTTAAACATTGTATTGTGATGTAAGTGTTATGTATTGTGCCCTAGAAGATCAGTATAAACCTATACAGTGTGGTGACGATACCGTGTGCAATTGTGGATTGGTTCGCCTTGGCAAAGCATTTACTTCAAGGTTTAGGAAAACCACTAAAACCTAAACATGCCAACCCTTACCCACCCTAGTATTCACAGGTAATAATATTAATTAAGTGTGTAATGTGATTGTGTTTTGTGAAATTCTGTTGTACACTTTTTCTAAGTATCCGGGAGGGTCTTGATGAGCAGGTCCGGAAACCAAAGTGGTGATTTTCAGGAACAACATGTTTTCTTGTTGTTCATGGAGTACTGTACGGTACGGATCACCTTCCATATTTTATATTTGCACCAAAAACCCCTAAAAAAACACACACGAGAAAAAAAACTCTAAAGAAAATTGACCTATCTTTTGACGTTTAATTCCAGAAACCAAAGTGGTGATTCTCAGGAACAACATGTTTTTCTTGTTGACCATGGAGTACTGTAAGGTACTGATCACCTTCCATATTTTATATTTGCACCAAAACCCCTAATATAAATACAATTGATGATCTTTTGCACAATGCAAAACGAACGCAATTTATGAGAACCATTGATTTACGTTCTGGTTATCACAGATTAGAGTGAAAGAGTGTGATCGCGACAAAACTTTTTACAACACCGTTTGGAACATTCCGATATCTTTGGAATCTTTGCCGTTTGGTTTGAAAAATGCTCCGGTTACGTTTCAAAGTTTAATAGACAGTTTTCGTCGAGATGATATTATAGTGTTATCTTCTACGTTTGACCAACACATTCAAGATTTACAAAAAGTGTTTCAAGACTAAGGCAATTCAAGTTACGCGCAAATCCTGAAAATGTGTTTTTGTGAAATCGGAAATTCGTTATCTAGGACATTTATTGACACCAAGTGATATTTCTGTGGATTCTGGAAAGACTGACGCTATATTTAGGTTGCTGACACCGCAAAATGTAAAAGAAGTGCAATCTTTTCTCCAGACTAGTTCGTGGTATCGTCGTTTCATTAATAAATTTTCCGATATAGCTCATCCACTCAGTGATTTGACGAAGAAGAAATCCTTATGAAGATGGTCTACTCAAGAACAACGATCGTTTGAAGAGTTGAATAAATTGTTGATCAGTGCTCCGGTCCTCCAGCAAGCTGATGAAAAAAAGCCTTTTCGATTAGAACTGACGCAAGTTCTTATGCGATTGGTGCTGTGCTTTTACAAGGAGTGATTTTCGGGAAGTAACCAACTCCAATACTTCCTCAAATAACACCTTATATTAAAAGATTGGCTTCTGTCTGGCACGAAAACAGAGACATTAATGAAAGAAATCGGGATAGACAACAGCGATATACAGATAAACATCGCATTGAAGTTAATTTCAAGATTGGAGATAGAGTCTTAGTCGATCTGCATACTCACAGTAGTTTCGCTAAAGGTAGAATTAATAAACTTGATCCGAAGAGAGATGGACCTTATATCATCACTAAAAAGATTTCTTCTACAAGTTATGAAGTTGCTTCTACTAAGGACATGGAGAGACCTCTTGGGATTTATCAGAGCTCTTAAATTGTTTTATGGGGTTCATTCGTTTCCTACAATTGGTATTAGAAAGCGAGGAAAACCGCCTGGGTCAAGAAAGGAACTCGAGGGGGAGAATGTAACAAATGTTTTCAGGAGTTGGCGGTAACATATTGTTTTAGTTTTTGTTTTGAAATTGTATTTATTAGAGATTTATGTGACATATTCTGTAATTTTATAGAATAAAAAGCATGCATAAAAATAAACGAGTGTGAAGACCAACATTACCCATTTCCCGTTATACTAGCATTTTACAATTTTACAATATCTTAACCATTTTCCGAGATATTTAAACCAAACCTACAGTTTTTGGCTGTAAGTTTGGTTATGAGCCGTACATTAGCGGCTTTTTTTTTTATGCGTAATCAAAGTATTTATTTATGTGATTCAAATTTTTTCTCTTCATCTTCTTCTCTATCTTGTTGAACATTGTAATTTAAAAACAGTTGTGTTGAATGGATGAGAAAAACACATTTGATTATGTTTCCCAGTTAACAAAAATTAAAAAATGGTCTTTCTTGAACACCACTTTAGTAGCCGACGTCAAGCACAGTTGTCATAGCAACAATTTCTTCTCTAGCCCAGTAAAGATGATCCCGAGTGAGCTCACAGATCTCTTAGATTTAAATAGTTAATAAAAGATAAGATGTCAATCTAGAATAATTTCTCGCATTGTCAATGAGTACATGCATCACAAACTTAAAGAAACTAAGAAATTTTTCAAGGTGCGATTCATTGTTTGTTTGAAGAGATTGAGGAAACTGGGTTCTGTATTACTTGATGGTTTCAAAATATTTCGTTTGAGTTTAAAGGAAGCTAAAAACTAAGTAGAACGGTTGGTGAGGCGCTTTGTACGGTACGGACAAACTGCGAAATTGTCTTATGGACAAAAAAACAGTCAAGTAATACGTCAACCTAAGATAAGTGATTTACAAAACTTGATGCGTTTATTAGGATGGTTATTGGACGACGTTAGAGATGCAAAACGCTTCACCACGAACACGACAGACAAAGCGGAAGAGGGAACATCCAAGTTAAAAATATACTATAACTTGGAAAATTGTTCGGGGTAAAAAACTGTGGGTTGAATTACCAGAGCAGAATCTCTAGTCGGTTAGCAAGATTTTTTTTAGACCCAGATTTTGGTTCAACTGGAATACTCACACTTTTTAAAAAAATTATAAACTAGACTTCATGGCTTTTTCTGCTTCTAATTTTTAACTTTCAGCAGCAAATTCGTTATTTACGATTGAACCTTTTTATTTAGATTATTGAAAACCGGTGTATTCTTATTCTTTTCAGTACATACAACTTTTAGATAATTTTAGAATGTTCTCTTATCTATTAAAATATTCTAGAAAATTACATTCAATAACTATCTGCAAGTGTGACATTTTTTTATTCATTTGCCATCTTTTCACGTAAGTTCTTTAAAAATAATAGTAATTTGAATTTTAGGTTAGCGTTATTGTGGTATCACACTATTGTGCGACCGTTTTATGCACTGGACGGTAGTAACGTGCAAGCTGGAGTTGAAGCTGCTTTGCAACTAATCGAAGAGTCCGAAGCTGAATATGGAAAGTCAGCTTTGTTCTTGTTCTTCAAAGGACGAGTTCATCGATTAAACGTAATTGCATTCTGAATTAAATAACTCAATGCAGACATCTTTTTGTTTTAGTCAAATATTTCAGAAGCGTTAAAGGCTTTTCAAGCATCGGTGGACAACTCTACCCACAGAGAAGTGAAGATTTTATCTTTACACGAAGTTGGCTGGTGTCACCTACTAAAGCTAGATTATGGCTTGGCTGAAAATACTTTCGAGGTATTGAAATCGTCAAGCAGATGGTCGCGTTCATTTTACGGTTACTTGTCCACTATATGCGCTGGCGCAAGCGGTAGCTCAAAAACTTACGATAAAGTAAAAGAAGTGAACGCCTTCTTCAACAGTGTGCCTAAAAACACACAACTCGACATTTTTTTGTTGAGGCGATTCACCTACTACCCGTTGACTTATGAAGAAACTCTAAAAAAGGATTTAAGTTTTTGGTCACTGTTCGTCTTTGAATTGTTGTACTTATGGAATGCTTTGCCTAGTTGTAGTACTATCAATATTGATCGGATCATCACGAGTAAAGTTACACTTATTTTTTGCCCTTAGTTGTACGATACTTTTTTTAGCGTGTAAACGGGCAGTAGCTGAACCGATGGTCGGATTAGCTCTTTTGATTGAAGGAAGTTGCCACACTATTATGAACAGGTACCAAGACGCCGTGTGTTGTTTCAGAGAGTGCTTAGAGCTGCGAAAAAATTTGCCACACACTGCTCAAGATGCGCACGTATCAGCTTTCGCTGCATTCGAACTCGGACAGTTGCTGCTAAAAAACGACGAGGTGGTAATTATACCAAAACAAACCGCGAGTTTACAGTATGACTTTTTTTTAGACAAAAGGAGAAGGAAAATCGTTCTTGTCAAAATCCAATAGCTATAAAGATTATGACTTTGAGCAAAGATTAAACCTGCGCATTCACTGTCTTGTTAAGCTCGAATAGTTATTTTGAATAAATTAGTATTTTTGCACTGATGTAAAAGTTTAGGAAAAGCTCTGTTAACTTGTTAACGCCCAATAAAACAATTTTCCGCTAGTGTACGTTTACGGTGGCGATTGTGGCAAATAATGAAAGAAGTTGTAGTACTTTTCCTATTTTGATTATACTGATCTCTTCTATACAGGTGGCTCAGTAAAGCCAAGTAAAGATATTTCCAATAACTGAAGTGTAATAATGTAATGAAATATTGAGTTACCGTTAGATACTTACTTGTGAACGGGCGTTGTCATATAGTAATGCCAAAGAATGTATAATTGGCAAGAGAGCTAGTTTTGAGGGTTATAACATACCTACAGATTGTGTAATTTTTTCACCTTCCGTAATTTATATTGAGTGATTGTAGCCAGGGACGTATCAAGACGCTGGAGCACTTATGGAAGGGTGCGAATACGTCGTTGAAAGAAAAACTCGGATAATGAGGAAGGCGACGTTTTTCACCACAAAGTGGGCACTTCTTCAGGCAGATGACCAATCAATTGAGTTTTTTAATAGAGATGGTGGGTTAACATTTTTTCTTTTATGGACGAATATTTTCATCATGAAAAATATTATTGTAATTAACTCCGCATGTGTTACACAAAAACTACGAACAGCATGGTCACCGACCTGAAGTACTCACTTCGTAGTGCAAAACGTCATCTTACCCATTATCGGATTTTTTCCTTCAACACATTCGCACTTATCATAAAGGGTCCAGGGACTATAATCACTCACTACCTATACAGAATTTCTATAAATTATTGTCTCATAAAGTTCGCAATTAAATGAACAAAATGAGTATCTGAGTTTTATCAAAATTTAATTTAAGATTTAATTGTTAGTTTGGCAATTAAAAAAATATAGCTGTTTTCATGACTACCAAACATTTTTTTATTCTCAAGAATGAACAATAATTATCAAGTTTACTTTTTTATTTTAAGTGTAGACGTCGTTTTGACATATTTTCAGGTTAGATAAGTAAATGTCAGTTTCAAATCAAAACGAGCAGCCAATCAGCTTTTGCAACTACATTCAGTCAATTGGGGTATATATACCGTTACGAGTAACGAAATGATTTTCTGCAGACGTTTAGATATGACAAATTTTCTCTAGTGGTTTATGACTACGAAATGTAAAGTTTTCATAGTGTTCGTGGAAAAACTAGTTTAACGAATGTTTTTTAAATCAAATTGAGCCAACAATTATCGCTGACAATTGACATTGAAGTATTTTAAGATAGGGAAGGATGCTGCTTGTACTTTTTGCTTAGTGCATTTAACTAAACCTAGTAATGTTAAAAACAAAAACATCGGGCAAGACGGTGCCATGTCCAAATGATAACCGTAGTTAGTGACGGTTAAACTTTTCATTCGCTAAACACTAGCTACTACTATTAAAATTTGAACACACCTGAACGTTTTTGTTTTAATCTTAGCCAGTTCAATTAAGTCTCAAAATCTCACTTCTTTCTATCTCAAACACTCATCTTCGACTACAGATCCTCGCCTATGACTATAAGTAAAGAAAATTTCTAACTGAGTCAAGCTACTTGACAAGGATTAATTGAAAACCGCTAGAAACAGTTTAAAAAACTGAATTTGACGTAATTCATTTACCTTAGTAGATGTTCCAATCTCGAAGTAAAAGGTTCTTAGCAAAAGCATACACGATATCGTTTGTTTTTTATTTAGCATGTTAATGGTATCGGAAGTTAAATCATGCAATAAATCTAAAGTGGGGGAAACAAGACTGCAATTATGTAGTAAATATAGATACATCTTTCTCATGAGCATGTGTTCATACAATATCACAAAATCTCTAACTCAAACTTTATCTAAATTTATTCCGGGTTATTTCAAGCGTCTTAAAAAAAACAAAACGGAAAAAAAGTGTAGGCGTAGAGACACAATACGATGGACGCAATAGTAAATATAAAAAGTGACAAAAAAGGAATCAAAAACACACCGAGCAATGACCTCACATTCGCCGCAAATGCAAAGGAGGGAGGTAAGTGGCATAAGCACTGGTTCACCAAACAGGTGCAATGGCTTACTAGAGTGACATGCATCGACAACAGCGTTTAACGACGACTTCATACTGCAATACAACCCGGTATAACGTATTATAATCGATATTTGTAAAAGTTAGTATATGTGCATCAGTCACTTGCTTCTTCTCATCAAGAAGCAAATTCCTCTTTTAGGTTTTCCATTATGCTCAGAAAGAATTGTTCCGTGAGTAACGTCACCATGACTTTGTATCTGGCTTCAGCAAGTTGTGAGTTTATTTAGCAACCCTTGAAGGTCACCTCGCGGTGTCTCAGCCCTAATGTATTATTTAGGAGTGACAGTAGCTGCCCCCCAGCGCAACCTCAAATCTCGTAAATCTTTCTGCTCTAAGATCAATGCATATGTTGCTTTAAGCTTCAATAATAAGTTAGTATTTTTTTTATTGGTCCAAATGTTGCCTAAGTCCCACAAGTCATAACTATAGTTTGATTCGAAGTGCAGTATATTTGAGTAAAATACTTAATTACTGAATGTAAGCTTTCTTGGCTGTTGTCCCTAAGATTATTATCTTCCCGGTTGAGCCGTGTTCGTCCTTCCTTTCTACGTAGAAAGGAAGGACGAACACGGCTCAACCCGGAAGATAATAATCTTACTTAATTACTGTACCATTACATGAAACTTCGTCGACACAAAGTTACCCACTCATCCACTCTGCCAATAAGCTTAAACGTACATCCGCCAACGATTCAATTCTTCTACCTTTCCGGTTATTCTACTATCATCCTCTTCTCTGCGTTATACTTTTTCCGTATGTAATTATAATAAAGATTCCTCAAGAACAATTGTTAAGGCATTCCCGCTGTGAGTCTATCATATATCCTTCTTCTATCAAAAACGTATTCTAGCAATTTTTTTGACAGTGACCTATGAGCAATTGACATAACTTAATAAAAATGTGAAAAAATGCCAAGCTTTGGTGGACCTCCAATGCCGCAATAAGATTTGACCTCATGCTCATATGTCTAGAGATTTGCAATTTTTTACTTACATCAACGTCCAACCCCAAAGGAATGGAACCCTACACTGCAGCGTCTATATAATAAACAGAAAACACCAAAAACTGCACCAAAAAACTTTACTCAGACACGTGTTTTAATAGCTAAGCTATTATCATCAGCGATACCGATACTAAAATTAACAATAGGAAACTTATATATACTATCTACGTGTCACGCATCGTTAAACTTAATTGATTCTTAGATAAGCTTAAATAATTCCGAAAATCCTAATGGACCGTTATCTTAATTCATAAGCAAATTTCTGTTTTTATAAACTTCTAAACTTTCACAAGAATCAAGTTCGTTTTATTATCTACCCTCTTAATTAATGCAATGTCGCCTACTCTATGGCCATTTTCAAGCATATGCATGGCAACACTGGACCTATCTGTGAGATGATTTTTGACATGAGCTAAGTGCTCTTTAAAACGAGTTTTAATAGGTCTCTTAGTTTGCCCTATATATACTTGATTACAGTCTTTACAATTAATTTTATATATTCCCGATTTATCATACATTTCTATTGGGTCTTTCGGATTGCCTAAAAGATTTTGCAAGTTGTTATTACTATAGGTTACTGTTTTATAATCAAATTTTGAAAATATTTTTTGAAGACCTTTTGTGTATGTGAGAATAATTTGGTAATTTGACATATTTCTTATCTATTTTGCTATTACTAGTTCCTAACGTTGTAATGTTTCTAATGTTTAACTTATGTTTATGTTTTCTAATTATGTTTGTGACAATTGATTCTTGAAAACCATTGTATGTAGCGATCTGTTTAATATTTCGCAGTTCTTTATCAAAGTTTTGTTTTGACAATGGGAAATGTAATAATCTGTGAATCCAAAAAAGTTGAAAGATGCAAGTTTATGTTGCATACTATGGTTGGAATCATTTGTTATAAACCTCATAGTTTTAGTGTCTTTACGATAAATATCTAGTTTGTTGCCATTTATTGTCACTAAAGTGTCTAAGAAAGGTAACTTAAGGTTTGCTTCTGTTTCATAGGTAAACTTGACCGTCTCAAATTTTGAATTTGAAATTACTACAGATTGCTGAGGGCTGTAAACTTAAATGTCGATGACTGCAAAAACATCATCTACATATCTACACCAAATTGTAGGAAAGTATTCTAAATTATTTTTTAAATCAGTTTCAAATTTACTCATGAACAGGTTAGCCATAAACGGAGATAAGCTGTTACCCATTGTTGTACCATGACTTGATAAATATTATTGTTAATTTGAAAGTGTCATACATAATCTTGCTAATTTAATAAAATTATCTACTTCTGAATTTTCTAAATGGTTTTGGTGTAACATATCTTTCAAATAATCTAAAGTGATATCTATCGGAACGCTTGGAAACAATGAACAGACATCGAATGAAACTAAAACTTCGTTCTCAGTCAGCTCAATGTTTTTAATTTTTTCAATAAAATCGTGTGAATTTTGAACACTAAAATGTGATTGTTGATATTCAAAACTGTTGAATTTATTTGACAACCATTAATTATCAGATAAGTAGGAGCATTAATACTTGAAACAATGGGACGCATTTTATTTATTTATCTTAGGTAAACAATACATTCTAGGAAGAACCGGATTAGATACCGTTAGTCTAAACCTAAGTTGTTTTGGTATAATATTTTCACATTCTAATAAGACTCTACAGATATCAGCAATCATTTTAGGAAGAGGATTTTTGGATTTTAATGAACAGAGGCCTTCATTAAGCATCACCTGAACTGACCCAAAATAATCCTCTTTGTCCATAATAACTACTTTATTGCCTTTATCTGCTTTGAGATAAAAACAATTTTTCTCTTTAAGATTTTTAACAATGTTTATTTCTCGCGCATTTAATTTAAATTTTGGTAACTGCTAAATATTATCTGAAATTTGAATTTTACAGGCATTCTTAATAAATTTTTTAGAGTTATCATCTAAAAAGTTTGATCGAACTTTCAATTCCTACAATAATCTGATCTATGGGTGCTTTGTTAAATTTGAGGTTATATTTCAAGCCTTTATTCAACAAAGTTAATTCGTCATTGTTAACAATCTCCGAGGATTTGTTTACCACTATGTTAGATTTTTGGGGATCAAGCCTGTGCACCTCTTTTCCTTTTTTAGATAATTCTGTAAACTTTTTGTTCTGGGTCATCTTTTATTGTCAAAATTTGTGTTGAATAATTTCATTAATATGATCTAAAAACTTAATCCATTCAACATACTGTCATCATTTAATCCTGAAGTCAGTTTTAAATGTAACTCATATGCTTCTAACTCTAATTTACTTATTTTACCATAATGACATAATTTCCAAATCTAACCATTTACGCTTAGCAAATTCAAGCGCCTTTGCTAAGCGTAAATGGTTAGATGAAATTTATAAAAACAGAAATTTTCTTATGAATTACGATGATAACGGTCCATTAGGATTTTCTGAATTATTTAAGCTTATCTAAGAATCAATTAAGCTTAATGATGTGTGACACGCAGATAGTATAAATAAGCTTCCTATTGTTTTAATTTTAGTATCGGTATCGCTGATGATGATAGCTTAGCTATTGAAACACGTATCCGAGTAAAGTTTTTTGGTGCAGTTTTTTGGTGTTTTCTGTTTGTTATCAACGTCCAAGTATTAACAATACTGTATTGATCAGATCAGATAAAGTGATTAAGTAGAAGCCCTAAACCATGGTGACAAAGATCAGCATTGGCCCAAGAATGGAATTTGCCTTCTTGATTATTTTATCGTTTCAAAATTGAAAAGACAGCATTCCTTCATGAAGACAGTCTCGAGTAGCACCTATACTTTGAAGTGCCAAATACATCAGTAATTATTAGTAGTCTTTTAAGAAAGATGTCTATCAACCTTAAGGTAGACTCTAATCTTCTCCCAGTGCAGCATCTGTAGGTGTGTCAACACAATGTCATTATCATTACAAACAGCCAAACAGACTTTATACCTCTAGAGCCTCAATTTCTCTATTGTTACATCATTTTCTCCTTTTCTTCTCTTTCTTCTTTCATTATTCAAAAAATAATGTATCTCTCCAACCATTATTCAAATCCTTTATTTTTCAATTTGTAACAACTTTTTGTCATCTATTTCTTCTCTTTCTTGCCTTTTTCTTCGCCTCTTTATTGTCTTTATTGTACCAATTTTTCTTTTACTTATCTCTTTCTTTCCACTGCTTATTTGATTTTTATTAACTCTCTCATTACCTCTTCCATTTGTTTCCCAACTTACTATTTCTCCTCCATTTTCTCTTATATTTTCAGTACTTTCCAACGGTCATTTCTTTCCTTTTTTTCCATTCCTCCTTATCTTGTCGTTTTCCTGATTCTTACCGTTCTAGTATACAAGCGGAGTGAATTGTCTTTAATTGAACCAGAAACAACTTGTAGTCCATCATGTCAAATCTTTATAAAGAAAAGTTAAAGAAAATAAGATATTGAACTTAACGAAATTGTTTGCTAATGCATACGATCAATAATAAATTATTTAAATACCTAATAGTCTGAATACGATTTCAATTGGTGAGAAAATAAGATAAAAGTCATTGCACAAAACATTTATTTTCTAATCACAAATACAAGATCCTTCTTATACAATAATAATAAACGTACCTAAACGTTCAATTGCATTCATTTTTTGAAGTGTCAACTGACCGTGCACTCTTAGTCTTCAAAAAAGTTACGTCTACATTAATGCTCTATCAAGATAGTTCTTACCTGTATACGCAAGTAAAGATACGATTTCCGTGATTGGAATCTACTTTAAACTCAATGTATTTAAAAGACTTTGAATTCGGGTTTTCAATATCAAAAGTTTGCAAAGGAGGGCCGTTGATATCGTATACAAAATCTCCTAAAAGTTCTCCCGTATCGCAATCGCATTCATGATCGCATCGACAATCCAGCCCCTAAATACTCTTTAGTTTAATTTGGTTTAATTTTTTAGGTAGTTTTGATGAAATGTTTTTATGAAGTGGAGGTCTTACCCAAATACTAAAGCATTGTGGTGCAGTGTCAATTAATCCTGTAGGAGAAATCGATTTTGATATGTGTTCTAAACTGACACCATCAACAATAACGAGTCCTAGTAGTTTAATAACAGCACTTCCCCTGCTTCCTTTGAAAGCCCAACATTCCCCGGGCAAAACACTTGGCTACAAAATAAATATTATTTAATGGTTAGTTTAAAAACCTAGTCACATGTGGTTCTCATCGATGCTTAGTGCGTATACAACTTTCTTAACCTGTATGATTTGTCTGGGTCCGTTAGAACTTTGACATATGGGTATGCCAAACAAGCTACCAGTCCTTGCGCCCGTCTCAAAAGGTTCTGTGTCACCAGTAGACACGATAGCACCTCCAGCTGTTTCAAGAGCAAAATCAGCCCTGGTCGTCTTATCGGCGTCGTAGTCGCGCAACGCCGCTTGAACAATTGCTTTTATATCGCCGTTGTCCGCACCTCCTCCTCCTCCATGTTTACCTTCTTCCTTCTTTCCACATTTTCCTAACACACCCATCTGCAAATACGCATCGGTTGCAATCAATTCTATGTTTATTTAAATAAGTACATACAGGAGAAAAGTCTTTCCTTATATTGGACAATTCGCATTGGATTTCTGAAAATCCCGTGTAAAAGTAACTAGCTATAAATGCAACAGCGCCGCCTGAAAGTCGCGATATTTGTATATGTACAATACGGTAAAATAATTCTTACACAATAGGAAAACCGTAACACATCTTTGATGTCCATTTCTGTTACTACAGCATCGATTGGGGGTTGGAAACTCCACCCCAGTCATATCGTCTGAATCGCAATACCGCGACATATTTAAAATATTAACGAAATAATTAAGTTTGTTTGTATGATAGTTTTGTCATAACTTGTTTTAAATGCCAATTTTTTCTTAATTCACCAACAATTTAGCTGCAAAGTGTAAACGTCAAATTAATTTTGTTGTTTGTGAAATTGTCAGATTTTGAGGCAACCTATACTCAAAGTAGTAAACCGATGATTGGCAAATTGCTAGTTAATACTAAACGAAATTTTAGTTAGGAGCATGCTCAACTGAGAAAACATGGGAATAAACTCTTTTTTCTTGAATAATGGACTCTCCTCGATCACCCGACGACGAAGATGTTCTTCTTCGTGAAATCAATTGTACACAAACCTATTACTCAAAAACTTTTTAATTCGCTTAACTTACACTTAATACTATGGACATCATTTGCGACATTGTCAAGCTTCGGTTACTCAGAAACTTATCTCTCAATGAACTCTGAAGGATCAACCTATCATCTGATACAGAATAAACGAATATGCCTTAATTTTGCAAACCAAATTCGTTACCCACCCAACCTGCAACTGGTCAGCTTTCGCTTTGATTACTAAATCACATCCGAATATATTTCATAAACATGAAATATTTAAGTATATCATCAAGACATGCGTAACGCAAATGTAATCAAATGATTGGGTAGTAGGTGTATGAACATCTGTTGATGACAGTTTTCCTCATTGACCGTCTTTCTACATTCAAAGTAAGCTTTATCGTAAAATCCAAAGTGGTAATAGACGTAATTAACCTTAAGTTAAGATTCTACTAGCGTAACGCAAAAAATAGTTGGGAAATAAAATAAAAACCAGTCTCCATAATAGCGCTTCATCAAAAGCGAATGCGAATGCTTAGTAACTGCAGACCAGGCCTCGTAAGCGTTAGTTGACAGCACGCATTTGTACAATAGTGAACTTACGCTCGAGTTCTCTCACTCCTGAAGAGTTCCAAAAGGACGAAACAGCAGTCGAGTGATTCTCAGTGTTTGTTATTGTACAACCTTTTGCGAATTTACAGCAGGCGATTCGAGATTTTTATTTTTTGCTAACGCTTATGTTGGCTATAATTATCGAAGGGTCGACTTATGTAATTGCTTTTACATACCTGTCGACAAAGTTGCTTAATGCGAACCATTGCGTACGTAATCGCTAACACGAGTCGACACTAGATATCGCAAAACTTATAGATTAATTTTGATCTGTATACGGATCTGCGTTACAGTATCCTCGTCTCATCAACTGCATCACCCACAAGCCGATTATCACCAAAAACAAAACATAATTACACTTCACTCCACTAAATTAATCTATTACAAACACATCACTCTTGCACATATACTTCCTGGTCATTGGTGACGAGGTAGCAGTTTGATGGGTTATTATTTAATCCAACTTTTAAAAATGGTGGACGATCATCTTACAGCTGCGTTGGTTTTTGATGATGAGCGGCATCGTATTGTGGGTTTTGTTACCGCTGGTGCGGATACTGCAAAGCGAGCTGCAAAGTGTTGTCGTGTTGGATGCAGGTTGGTTTTGCGGCAGTAGCGGCGTTTTTGTTGGGAGATGGAGGTAATAAAACTTTTTGGCAAATATGAAAGAAGGTGAAGATGTAGCGACAAATGATTTGTGGAACAGTTGAATGTTGCAGAGCGAAGTGTCAAGCAAGCAAGCAAAAAAACTGACTGTTAACACTTGCTTCTGCTTAGGGGGTGTTACCCCGATGCGGCTGCCATGGAGTCATATCGGTATGTTATACCAAAGACTATATTTTACCATATTAGTATGAAACTCTAGAATACATTTTATATTTTATGCGTTGGCAAAAGGCTTAATGAAAACGAGTCCAGCGGTTTTAGTTATGCAAGACAGTTTACAAGACCTAAATGTAAAAAGCTTAAACTACAGTATACAGTGTTGATCAACTTAAGTTATTTTCAACATTATTTAAGTTATAAAACTTCTTTAATTTAAGTTCCAACGTTTATCATGTCAAATGCAGAACTACACGAACACTTTCAACGGTAAGTATTCAATGTCCATCTCTCTCAAAGTATCCCAAAACATCCAATTTGGTTGTGCAAAAACGTTTCAGGCCTGAAAGAGTCGCACACAAAGCTTTTAAAACGGCAACAAGATTGAAATGAATGAAAACAAGTTAATACCAAAATCAACAAACAACAGCAACTTATCTAAACAACAGAACCATATTATGCAGCGATTATTTTAATCTTCTAATGATGTAACTCAACAGTATGATAAATTTGGATCCACCACCCAATATTCTTGTGATAGATGTTATCACTACAAAGGCGATGGTATTATGACACACCCAAACATATTTCATAACCATATGTCATTGGAATATGCAATATTACACTGTTCAGTCTTTACCAGAACATAAAATCTAAAGAATGTCGTTTTCCTTGATGCACATGTGTTTCCTTAAGAAATTCATACAGTGCAAACCTACTGAATCCGCATAACTTTTGATGTCCCATATAGTAGTTGCATAGCAAGTAGTACTTCCTGCAAAACAGGTTTTAAAGGAGAAAACATTAACTATCTGACGACTTTTATGAACATAACCGGCAATGACTTCAATTTACACTGAATTTTAAGTTCGGTGGGTTTTCTTTTACCTTACCCTTATTACTTATAGCTAATTCATTTTTTATTTCCTTCAGAGTGGTGTAAAATTTTGTTCGTATTAATAAAATAATTAGGAGCTCGGTAATCCGAATCTAACACGTCCAGTACTCCGGTTATTTAGTAACTCAGTTGTCTGCTCTATAACATTGGCTGCTGTTCGATTACCAAGCGCATGGGACACAACGTATCATTATTATTGGTTAAGTAAACTAATGTTTCTATTATTTTGAGTATGATTGAATTACTTTTATTACTTAATTATACATACTTACTTTTAAAGTCTTTTACTGTCTTTTATTTCCAATATGAATTCAATAAACCGACAGTTACAAGAAATTCAGATTTTTTAATGTTTATTTCTATATTGTTCTATAATATTAATTAATGTAATTGATGTGATGTAAAATTCCTTAAATTAATAGTTTATTGTGGTTTTAATTTTGACACATTTTGTTTTAATAATTAAGATACTATTTATAAAATTTCTTGGCCACACAGCTACTATATGTAAATGATATAAAAATTAAGATACATTTCAAATACAATATTATTATATTACCATATATTACATTCATTCTAACTAAATTCAAGAAGTAAATGCCCAGGCAAATGTGACGCAAATAAAAAATGAATTGACTATACAGGGTGTGTGTCACGACGGTAGCGCATGTTAGACGAATAATGAGAACGAAAAAACCACTTCAGCTGAAAACTTGTGATTTTATACAAATGGACATGGTCTACTTACTGAAAATATTTTCATGGTGATGTCATTTCCGGTTATTCCGGAAGTGAATACCAACTTCGTTATTTTAAATACAATGCCCAATTTTTACTTTATTTTCGGTTTCGCATAAAATTTTACGTCTTTACTACCAGGTTTGGCTTACTCATCTCTTACCATTATTAAGAAAAAAATAATTTCAGACGTTAGCAACGTAAATTTGAATCTACTGAAAAATTAATATTTCATGAAACATATATGATGATAATGAATCTATAGTACTCATACCTATTCTAGGTAGAATATAAATAAGTTTTTTAAATTAAAATGCCATTATTCTTAAGTGCTAAATAATGTTCTAACAAAAAACAAAAATGCCTGTGAATTAAGAACTGAGTTCAAGGTTTATGAAATAGAATACATGCAAACAGATTGCGATTAAATTAAATTCTATATAAAGACTTCAAAAACTAACTTTTGTCAGAACGTAGCGATGATCCCAAAACTAGCTTTAGCTCTTCAAATTATTTTGTTGTTGAATTTCTTTAACCAAGTAGTAGTAAAATTAAACTTTAAGTTTTTATATAAAAGTTTATAATTTTAGGTTCGGTCGGTGGTGTTCGTCGATGGATTTTTCGATCACGCCGACGTCTACTGCGGAAATAAATTGGATGTTTCCACAGAGACTTACGAATCTTGGTTTAATCAAGAGATGGAGATTATCGATGAAGAATATCCCGTGAGCCAAGAATTCATGAATTGTTGGATGACGAAGAGAGGTATAACTAATGAAAATGCCGATTTAGATAATGACATGTTGATGGCGTGGTTACAAGAAGATGTCTACATGTATGTTCAAAAGATGATATGGAAAAGTATCCACATGAAGGAAGAAAAGCGGCAGTCACTGGTATTTTGAATGAATGTAAGAAAATGCACGGTGTGGATACAAACATAAAAAATCATGTAGTTCACATGTATAATTGTCTCATAATAGGTGTCAGTAAACTATAAACATTTTTAATTTTTTGGGTTTGTCCAAGCTCTCCATGGAGGGTTTAGAGACAATTCAACAAGTTATTGTTTTGTGAATGTTTAAAGTCAATTTTACAATAAATGGAGCTCATGTAATCAGACGACATAAAGTGTGGCACTTCTTTTTTATGTTGACATTTTGACTCTTTTTACAGCGCAAATTATATTAGCACACATGCAACGATATTTTCATTTTACACATCAAATAAATGGCTTTAGCAGTTTTTTTTTTAAATGAGGTTAGCTAATAGTATTGTATTTAAACGAAAAAGAGAAATTATTTTATACCATCGGGTGATTTTTTAAGCGTAGTTTTTTTAAAAATCGAATAACTTCATGTAAATGTTGTCCACGGCTCCGTTTCAAATGATTCATTCGGAAGGTCCAATTTTGCGTCACTTTTTCGAGCATTTCGGCCTGTATTCCACGAATTACGCCTGTTATGTTATCCCGTAAGGCTTCAATCGCGTTCGGCTTGTCCACATAGACTAACGACTTTACATAACCCCACAAAAAATAATCAAGAGGCGTTAAATCGCATGATCTTGGCGGCCAACTCACAGGGCCATTTCGAGAGATAAGCTGCTCACCAAATTCATCCTTCAACATGTCTATTGTTTCAAGAGCTGTGTGGCATGTACGCATGCGAGTCGACGGTTTGATGTCCAACAAAGTAAATTTGGTGCGAAATTTTGTGATAACAGCATGTATTGTTGATTCACCAGGTCGATTATGACGACCAAACAATGCACATTTTTCACAGAGCACGAATTTTGATAATAAATTTCAACAATTTGCAATCGTTGCTCGTTTGTAAGTCTTTCCACGAAAAAATGGCAGAGTATAAGTACTGAAAACTTTTCACTTTGACAGATGACGTTTGGATGCCATTACCAACCAGTGGTGACAACTTAACTCTTAAAAAATCACCCGATAAAGTAATATTGGCACATAAGAAAAAAAATATTTTGACCAATCAATAGATGACAAAAAGTAACCATGGCAAAGTAAAATTTACTTTTTTCAATTGAGTGTAATAAAAAATTTTTTATTACACGCAAAAGCGTTGAATAATATTTTAGCAGCGCACTCTATATAAGTTACTATATTCAGCGAAGAAATTTTTACATTTACTAGAATAATAAAGCAATTGGAAAAATATTGTATTAAATTCGTTATATAAGGGGCCTATTGTTCAATTCGTTCCATTATTCCTCTCGTTGAACAATAGACTGCTTATACAACTAATTTAATAATATACTATTATTATATTTATTTAAGTAGTATAAGAGATACAAGCAAAAATAAAAATAACCGATTTTCATTTTTTTTTCATAATTTTTGAAAATTATTTGTGATAGGTAGCTGTCATTTCAAAATGGAGTTTTACTGCGCTTATTATAAAACTTTTCTAGTCTAAAACTTTTCTTATTTATTTGTAATAGACTTTTTACCTAGAGAAAAATAGCAATAAGGTGGTGTGTGTAGCTGTAGCAGTAAAAGGGTGTAGCAGTTTCGCGCCAACACCATTTCCATAAGAAATGTATAGCGCAGCATATTTAAACTTTAAAAGGGTGATTATTATGGTGTTTATAATAGTTTGTTAAATGCAGATTGGCAATTATTATATGCAATAGAAAATGCAGAAGATGTAGATTATTTTTATAGTGTACTGTACAAAACGATCTACGATTTTGTACCAATTGTAGAAAATGTGGTTAAATCCACTTATCCTGTATGGTTTAATAGAGAAATTATTAAGAAAATCAGATTAAAAAATAAATCTCCGGAAAGAATATTTTCTGATTATTTTGATAATAGATTTAGAAAACTTAGACGCGAAGAATAAGCTGTTAAATTTTCAACCATAGGAAGTACCGTAATTTTCTTTCCATTGGGTTCTTCCATTTGAAAAAGCGGATATTGATGGTGCTATTGCTTTTTTATATCAATTCTATGGCGAAGTGAAGTTGCACATACATTAATCGTGGCATGAGTTCCACGAATTGACATGACAAGACGACAGTCTGTTTTCACCTTAAGTTCTTCTTGTTTCAAATTTTTTTTTTACAATCTGTACAGCTTAAAAACTTAAGGCTTAACATGTCTTTATTGATATAGTACACTAGCGGTCACTTCTCATATAACTTGTTCTGTTACTGTACCCACCTATTTGCTGAGAAATTGATTTTTTTTTCAATTTTTTTTATTATGAGAATAATGTAAGGTGGCAAGTTAGTGGGAACTTCAAATACGAAAATTTAAGTTAGTTAATCTTTTCCTAAAATGTAAATTTTATGCGGCAAATGTCACATAAGTTACCGGTGACCAACTGAGATATCCTAACATTAATTAATAGTTGTATTCTTTGAAACTGAATCAGTGCAGATCAGTTCACTTGAGTTCAGTTGGTTCTCATTTGGATCACTTAGAGACAGAGTGGAGGTAAATGAATTCGTTTGAAAGAATGTGCAAGTTTAGTTGGGATCGATAGGATCAGTTTGAAAGAATACGCCTAATATATGAGCAAAATATCCGTTGAAAAAGTAACTATCAGTGTCTAATCAATCTAATGGTCACATAAGTTACTCTTTCATTTAGGAAAATTGTTCTTAATCGGCTGCACTGAAAAGAAAAAGTGTTGCGTAATCTTAAAGTGTAAGTTGTATTGTGAGTTTGCTACCAATTTAATATTTGTATGTAAACAAATAAAATAGATAACTAAAATCTAAGTCCTCTGTGTTCTAGTAGCTTTTAGAAATTACTTCTAGTCAGTTTTAAATGTCAAAGTTCAATTGAAAGCAGCCTTAAGTTACCGAATCTTTAAGTTTGTTGTTGCAATTTGAACGACTGTTAATTTTAGAGACATAACTCAATAGTGTCAGTCTTAAGTATAAACAAAGTTAGCTTCTTTACTTGTCTGTCTTTGGCGTTTTTTTAAATATTAAACGTCCGAATGTCACTAAGTTACCGTCGCATACGTAACTGCATATACATATTTTAAAAAAATTGGAATTATATGTACTGCTGGTCATAGTCCTAGAGCTAATATGATCCATACATAAACATCACTTTAAATTCCACTTATATTATGAATATAAAATTCGTAGCTATTCGATATTCCGCAGGAACAAGTTATTTGAGATATACCCTAGTGTAATGTAATCGTTAATTATTTTTTAAACTTAGCTCCAAATGTATTATTACACATTTAAACACATTTTTGCTTAGCCTGTAACATAGAGAAAACCTCTTGTACCTTTTTCTCATAACGATGTAGTATGAATACAACTCGGAGTCAAGAAGATTTAACAAATTACTTTATTTAACTTTAACTTGAACGTTATAAAATTTGTATTTAATTTGTTGCATATTTTAATTAATATTTCCTATTTGTAGAATACCTGTAGAAAATTTTGTAATCAAGCATTTAAGAAGTTTCGTAAAATTAGGAAAAGAAATAGACGCTCAAAAATTTACTTGTAATGTGTTATCTGTATTAAGAGAGATTATTTGTTTTGTTTTAATCAATTTAAGTTGTGTTTATGTTATCGGGGTTAAACGGTGTTGGTTGGTAGGTTACAGTTACTACAATTTCTTTCTTTGAAAAAATTACATTCATAATAACGATTTCAAAAACAAACTTTTTTTTCCGTAAATTTGTTTTAATTATGTATTTTTTGTCATTTTTTATTATGAGCAGGGATGAAAGTAGCGAGGAGGAAAGTAAGCGGGAAAAAATCCGCGGAGAGAAAAATTATTGGGGAAGAAAGTACACGGAAAGAAAAGTACGCGGGGAGGAAAGTATTTCGGTTAGGAAAGTACGCGGGGAATAAAGTGAGTATATCGTCCCCGACATTTAGATGTATCTGTCACTATTTAAGCGTTTTCTGAACTCTGACAACGTTGCAGAAGTTCGATCTGTTCTTTTTGCCATATCATCTTCCATTGTAGATTCAACAGTATTTATCAATGTATTAATTCTTTCACACAACGCGTACTTTTTCTTGACACAAATTTTTCATATACCGGTGTTAATAACAAGAGGTGGGGTTATGTTACTTGTGTTACTTGCGCCCGAACTACTGCAATGATGCCAGTGTTTAGAAAACGCTTAAATATATAGTAACAGATAAATCTGAATGTTGGTGACATATTGCAGTGATTGTATGATGTCATAATTGTAATCGATGTTTCTGTGCATTCCTGTTTAGTACGTGCGTCACGAAACGCAATGGAATCGTCACTTGAACAACGTTACTCGATAAAGTTTTGTTCACTATTGAACAAATCTTTTGCGGAGCCTTACCAAAAGAATAAACAAGGTTTACGGGGACAATGCTCTTTTGTATTCGCAAGTTTCGAGGTTTTTGAAAGCGTTCAAGAATGGTTGGGAGGAGGTTTCCGATGAAGCCCGCAGTGGACCGTTGTCAACCAGCACAGCCGACGAGAATGCGACCCGTGTGCGTGCTGAGCTGAATTCTGACCGTCGATTAAGTATTCGAATGATTGCAGACAACCTCAACATTCCCAAAACAATTGTAGATGAACTGGTGAACAAAAATTTAACATGACAAAGGTTTGTGCGAAGCTGGTTCCCACACGGTGTTGACGGACGACTAGAAGAATCACAGGGTAACTGCCGCTACAGAACTTTGGCAAGTGTATCTAATTTTTGGACTGTGTTGTTACCGGAGATAAAACATATGGTGTTTCAAAAGCGACCCAAAACAAAAAACAAAGCGCCGAGTGGCACACATCAGCGACCCCAAAACAAAAAGTGGCACAAAAATGAGCAAGTCAAAAATTAAAACGATGTTGATTGTCCTCTTCGAAGAAAAAGGTGTGGTTCACGAGGAATTTGTTCAAGGCCAAACCGTAAACCGGCGTGAACGCTGCCTACTACGTTGATATGTAGGAGGGACTGCGAAAAAGAATCGTCCGAGTGAGAAAGAAGTTCGTCACAATCTGTGAGCTCCAAAGGATTCCGTTCTTGGTCGATTGAAGTCATCCAAGACGCTGTGACGAAAGGCGTGCAGAAGTGTCTATTGACGCCTTTCAGGACACGGACCATGCGTGGCAGAGTCGGTGGAAAAAGTGACATTATCTTCAATAAACCCATTTTTTAAATTTTTTTCCCGGACAAACCGTGTATAGCAAGACACACCTACATCTCGATGTACCATATAGCTGTGATGATCAATATTGCACACACGTCACTCAATGGTCCCAGTCTTCTAGTTTTGCTGTGTTTAAGTAACGCGCTTCATTACAAGTCAGATCGCGTACGCATTCATAATCTAAGTCCTTGAGGTATTTGTCATATACAGGTGTTAACGCACGCGTCGGGCACACCTCTCGCCTCTTAATATTGTCAGATACAGTACTACACGCCTCTGCTCAATTCGCCTTTGAAATATAACGCCCAAACTCGGAACAACAGCATCGGCAGCAAGGAAAAATTAAGATAAAAAACCTTCAGTAACCTAAAAAATCACTAAAAGTTTAGCGCCAACTAAGAAAAGTAAGGGCATGAAACCTTAAAGCAACGGTCATCACCACTATTCAAATAGAAATTACGGGCAAGAATATTTGGGAACCGACTTTGTGGTACTGCTTTCTTGTGCGGTGGATCTCTATAAATGGAAACGGTACGAACGGATCTCGAGTGCCAGATTTTGGTCGGGCAGCTGCAGTGGTGAAACGGTACACCGAGGCTTCAAGTCGTTACAGTAAGCAAAAAAAAATACAACTCAAATTCTCAAATACGCAACAACGGAAAACAATAAAGTCAATAAACGGAAAGAGGCAGCGCTGCCAAACTACCCCATCTAGCATATAGGCAGGAGCTAGGAACGGATAGGGTTGTTTGGTGGAAAAAGTAGAGAAAGAAACAAAAGAAAGAGTTTGAATAACAGCAGGTCGGGTTGGATTAACGTGCGAAACGCGTCACGTTAATCATGCTAAAATGGACGGCGTCCTCAACGTCATCTAAAGATGATGTACTAACGGGAGCGATGAAGCCAAATAAAGGTGCAAAACGCAAAACATACGGACAGAAACGGCGGAGGCGGGATCTTCCAGAGCGGTATTACAGGTAAACAAAAATAATTACTTAGGACATCCCTCTCAATGCCCATGTAAGTATTTCTTTAGAGCTGTTACCTTTATATCCGGTAGTGATTTATGGGTAAAGAAATTTGTAAAGACCATTTAAAGTTTATTTAAAATAAACACTACATTAACTTTAGACTATCTTATATATATAAAACTTTAATCAAAACAATAACGCACTCTTTTTAAATACCACACTTATTGCATAAGATTCAACATATTGCTAAAAAAATACATATATAAAAATTACAAAACTAAGCAAAATATCAAAAAACTGGCAGTACTTAATCCGCACCGCTAAGTTTGCAAAGGTACCACGGTTTTAAACCTAACATATAATGATTCGATAATGTAATATTGCCGGTATAAAATTTGTACATGAATTATTATATGATTTGTTAATTACCTTTACGACACGAATTTTGAGTGAAATAGAACGAAAGTGGATAACGTTATTGTGAACAAGTTCCAGTGCACGTTACTTGCACCGCTTCTGCAGTAAGTGTTGCAGTTTAAATTGTTTACTTTCTCTCTTAGTATATTCCAATCGCACAAACCAACTTGACATCCTTCAACTTCTAAAGGAGATTCGTTTAAAAAGAACATGACTTTGTAGTCATTGCTAGATTGGCACCTGCAAACACAGATGATTACGCTAAAGTTAAGGTAATAAAAAGATTACGTACTGGTAGAGTACTGCAACGACGTTTCCAGCAAAAGGTGTTAAATTCGATGTACGCCATTGTCTACGACTTTGACCAATGTAACTGTCCGCGGTTAACGGAGTCATATCTCGTGCAACTCCTAGAGCGACTAAGAACAACTGCAGACTTTTTGTGTGCGAAAAGTAAGCGACTGCCTTTTGTTGACCGTAACCTCCATTAACCGTTTGTTCGAATCGATCGTACAAGTCCTTTAGCAACGGACATCCCAATCTCAGATTCGTTGGGTTCCCGTATCCGCTTTTATAGTAGTCCTTCAAATCTTCTCCGTACTCCAGAAGCTTCAGTTGCTTCACGTTAAAAGCAGAACACCACGGCGATAAATCACGAGGATACCAAGCCTTTTCGTACCTACACATATCATACATGTCTTCGATCAAAGATTCGTTGAGATTAAATTTGAAACCTAATCGACGGCTGACGTCGCGTACGAGTTCTTTATATTCTTGCTTCTGCACGAATCTATAATATTCGGCGAGCGATTGTTGATCATCTCCGTATTGTCGGTTATATCCGCCCGGTTGGTTGTAACCGCCTGGTTGATTATAACCGCCTGGTTGATTATAACCGCCTGGTTGGTTGTAACCCCCTTGTTGATTATAACCGCTTTGTTGATTATAACCACTTTGTTGGTTGTAAAAACTACCACCCTGCTGTTGTTGATTGTAGAAACTACCACTCTGCTGTTGTTGACTGTAACTTCCTTGTTGTTGGTTATAACCGCTTTGTTGTTGACCATAGCCTCCGCTTTGGCGATTATAATCGCGCGACCCGTAACTACTGCTTCCATAATCCGATTGATAATTGCTGCAACCGCCGTAAGGATCTTGCTGAAATTTTAAGTTAGTCTAAAAAAAATTTTTGAAAAAAGGTACCTTCAGTAGATGATCGTCCGGGCGTACCTCGGCATGTATCCGGTACATGCTGTGGGGAAAAAGACCTTCGATAAACGCCTGGTAGCTGTCGTGTGCTCGATCAGTATCGGAATATTGGAACTGACAACGAAAAATGGGCGTCATAATCAACCAAATGATAGATTTAACAACAAAATTGTATTCAGATTTTCATTTATGCAAGTTACTTTATAGTAAATAAATATATAGTTAAACTGCAGCGTACATATAAATACAAATAAAAGATCATAATTTCTACACCTTTTAGTGTGCATATAACTGTTTAGAATTAGAAATAGAACAGAAAAAGATGATTCTATTTGAAAAGCTATTACAAAAAATTGATAAAATTTTGAATCAACCATTGCATGTTTACCTTATAGTATTCTTCGGTATAAGGTTGATCGAGGAACGGCTTGAAACGTGTTTGATATTTTCGAGCCAAGAATTTAAGATCTTCGACCCCTTGAGACGTTAACGAGAAGGCACGATCTTCTGTGATCGAATCGTTCCATCTCCATCTGCAAACAGAACGAGCGTGATTTATTTTTAAATTTTGATTTCCATCTTACGTACTTTCTTAAAAGATCCAAATCGTCTTCACACATCCTCCCTGTACGCGGATAAGTTTGACGCTGTTCGTAGTTTATTAAAATTTGTTGACGTATGTTGTTCAAACCACGTAATCTTTGTATGACATGTGAGCTGGGTAATCTTGTTCCATGGTTGTTTAGGCTCCAAAATTGCACGGGTTGGCATCCTATAATTTTAATGATTTTTGATTTAAATTACATGTTTTGGGTAATTTTGATTTTTTTAGAAAAATAATTAAAATGAAACGTTATTGCAATTTACAAACAGGGCGTTTGTCAATAAACTTTAAAGACATCAATACACCGCTAGATAAAACAGTGTACATTTACCAGTACAGAGTGAGTAATATAAAGCATTACAGCACTCGGAGAGATGCAAATTTGTGAAGTTTGCTTTTCTGCAGAGATACATCCATCTGTATAGTAAATAAATAATAGAAACAAAACAAATTCTGGGGAATACCACAAGAAGGAGTAAGTACAGATTACAATGTGAAGGATTGTCAAAGATATGAAGATTAATGACCCATTTGCGCATTTAAAACCGCAAAAATTTGATATAAGTAGGCCGTGCTCGAAGCGACGCTTTTCCCACTTACGTTAACTTGGTCCACTCATTCTATATCTCCAGTCGTACTCGTGATGACTCGTTCTCCACTCCCAATACCTCGTGAACTGTTTGAATCAAATTTACTGATATTAACTTCCATCGACCCATCCTGTAGGCTGTGCTAGTGGTGACGGGTGTTTCGATCTTAACAATAATTTTAACTTAAGTCAGAGAAAAAAAAATTCTAATGCTCTGCTGAACTTTTTGAATTTGGTTGCTAACGAGAAAAAGGATGAAAACCACAAAAGATAATCCTTGATGCAAAAAATAAATGGTCATTTTGGGGATTATTGTAAAAATAAAAAGAATAGGTAACGAAGAACGGGAACTACATAAAAAAATAATGTGATAAGCTGAAGAAGAGAAAAATGATAGGATGAGGAAAGTTATGAGGTCAAAGAAGAAAATCAAACAAAGTGTCAAATTAGGTCATAAGAAGGGCTAGAAATCAGCTCGAAGAACTATAATTTTCCTTTTTAAATAACCCATTATGATCGATCGATTATGTTCAAAATCTAATCAAATTACCAGTACAAAAATAGAAAATACTCTAATTACCAATTTTAGACACGATTATTGTGTGAATTGTGTGAAATCAAACGACCAGTTGCGATCATAAGTACTCCAGTTCAGTTTTGGCAACAATTTCTCATTAATTTTCTCATAATTAAAAAGACACCGACGTTTTAACTAGAAGATTATTGATGATTGTATTGGTTTTAACGTTTTGATAAATATGAGCCGTTTCACAGACTTACCATTAACTTTCGCGCCTTGATGTATTGTTGGTTGCAATCATACCAGATCATACTCTAATGCAATTTTAAAAAAGATTTTCTCCCCGTCAGATTATCAACGATTTTTGCTATATCACCAGTGTGTATATATTCGGAAAATCACTACATTTTGGTGGAGTTGTAAGAAAATAAAACAAACGTTTTTTTACACACCGACGTTTCGCCCAAAAAACATGGGTTTCTTCATAGGCGTTAGATTGTTGTACCACGATGTCGTTGAGTGTCATCTCAGACAAATGTATGAGGTTGTCATGATATCTGATATCATAATCTCATGATATATGAACGATCTTTTTTTAAAACGTTTCACTGGGATAAATATGAATGTTCGATTAACAGTTTTTGTCATGATGTGTTATTTGTGGTCATCTTATTAGAAGCTACACTAATTTAGTTTTGAAAACTATTTCTCCTAGAAGATTATTGATGATTTGCGCGGTGACCAGAGCTTATTAAAAAAAAACGCCGATGTTTTGGCTAGACAAATACATGGCCGGGGGCGGTGAATAAGACGGACACAAGAATTTCGAAAAATTAAAATTACCATCGTAAGATAGACGTTTCAGAGAACATATTTCTGAAGAAAAAAGTACAGATTATTCGATGATTTTCCCCAAAAAATTATTAAAATTCCAAACTTGAAACAATAGTTTAATTTTGAATTGTTATGATTGTAAATTTTTTAAAGAAAGAAATTGCAGTAACTGTAACCTACCAACCAACACCGATCACATCTACCAACCAACACCGTTTACCCCAAATCACATTAAAACGTGTAATTTTTTTAAGAAGAAAATTGTAATAAATGTAATCTACCAACCAACACCGTTCACGCCCGATCACATCTACCAACCAACACCGTTTACATGAAAACATGTTTAACAAAAGAAACTTGTAACAATTGTAACCTTATTGGAACAAAAACGCCTTCCGAGATTGGATCGTGTCGAAGAGGTAAGCGGCCAACATTTTGCCACCTATCGTAAGGGGCTTCATTAGGGCGAGAAAGTTGAAACAAACAAAAGAAAGTTCAAGGTAGACAACTGATAGTCAGGTAAACAACTTGTAACCAAGCCCGATTCTAGACTAAAAAAAAGACTTCTTTTAGTCTAGAAGCCCCTTACGATAGGTGGCGAAACGTTGGCAACTACAGTTACCTTTTCGACACGGTCCAATCTTGGAAGGCGTTTTTGTATATATGACTCCGGCCGTGGAAGCCGCAATTCTTACAACTGTAACCTAAAAACCAACACCGTTCACCCCCGATCACATGAAAACAACTTAAATTGATTAAAATAAATTTTAGGAGTATAATTTTTAAAGACAGCAAATGAGACATACATAATGTATCCAAAAATACTTCACAATCATTAAATTCGTGAGAAAAGGTAGGTAGAACGTACAACAATTTAACCTATATTAAGTGCGTGAATTTTGGAATTTCAATATTTTTTTGGAAAAATTAGCGAATAATTCGTATTTTTTTCTTCGGAAATATGGTCAGTGAAAGTCTATTTTACGCTGGTAATTTTAGATGTTCGCAAGTCTAACCAAACATCGGACCATTTATAAACTTGTATCAAGTTCCTATTAGGTCCTATAGCCAAATGGCCTCTATGGCCTAAAGCTTTGCAAAAGGTTTACCTTTATTATTGTTACTTGTCAATCAAATTAATATTAATTTTGGCACTCGTGCATACGGTAACAGCGTTGTCACGTTTCCATGCGAATAAAAAAATCGAAAGTAATTTTCGTACGGTTAATTTTTCGAATGATAAGGAGCAAAAAAACAGACAAGTACGGCACGTTTGTAGAAGGCTGATAAAATGTGTTTGCAAGCTGTTTTGGATACTGCGAAATATCATAAGAAGATACTCACATTTGTGTGTTGGAAATCTGGTCGTTTTCATTTGATTTCATTAATTACCTAAATACCACTTCATTAAAATTAGCAGTATCAAATTCTACAAGAAACGTAAAAAAAACAAATGTCGTGAACGTAAACAATTTTAAAAATTAAAAAAAAATCATTTTAAATTTTAAAGACGGCGCATTCCAAGGATAAAAAAAAATAGAAACGTTGTATACATAAGTGACGTGCCCTGGTTTTAAGAGTGTCATTTTGGAAAATTTACAGTGAGTCGTTTTTATTAGTTACTAATTCCTAAAGTTTAATTTGAGTTTAGTAATTGATGCAAATACGTTTATGTGTCAATGCTCTAACGTTTCACGTGAGTCGCGCTTTTGACCTTTTCGACAGATAAAAACTAAGTCACGTAAATATTTAATCACGTCATTTCTTATTAGGATGATAAGGGCAAACAATTTGACCCTTGTACTTACGTGGAACGTTGAATTGATCGTTTTGACGTTGTCTAACTACAAATTGGTATGCGGTTTTCGATCCAAAATGCAAATAAGATTCTTCTCTTCTGTAACAGAATTCTTCGCAACAAAAATCGTCGTTTAATCCACCGCTTCCGCCTCTGGAATCGTAATTTCCTCCTTGACCGTAGGGTTGGCCTCCAGGTCCTGATGGTTGTCGGTTGCCGTACCTATCTTGATTGTACCTGTCTTGGGTGTTGTATCTGTCTTGGTTGTATTTATCTTGGGTGTTGTAACGATCTTGGTTGTTGTAACGGTCTTGGGTGTTATAACGATCCTGGGTGTTGTATCGATCCCTATCTCTATCTCTGTTATCTTGGTTGTACCTATCTTGGGTGTTATATCTGTCTTGGGTGTTGAACCTATCTTGATTATTATACCGATCTTGATTGTAACGGTCCTGATTAGTGTTATAGCGATCTTGGGGATTGTAATTTTGGTTATTGTATCGCTGTTGATCGTTGTAATAAGGATCTTGGCTGTTGTAGCGTTGGGAGCCGTACGGATCGGGGGTGTAATTCTGTTGTGCAAACACCAACACGATGTAAGCCGCCGTTACCAAAAAATCGAACTGGCCAAAGTCGGATTCATGTTTCTGTAAACAAAAAATGTGCATGTAAAAATCGATCGAAAGTTTTAAAAATTTAAGGTGCGGTTAAAGTAACGCACCGATGCCCGAAGACGTTCGCGTCGAGGTGAAAGGTCATTGCCCGTTTTGGTTTATTGCGTAATGAGAAAGTTTCTGTGTGAGTTTTGGGTTGCATAATGCGCGCGTGGTTCAAAAAAGGTAAAACTGTTGCTGTTACATTCCTATGAAAAATACTACGGCGTATAAGCTTTCTTTATTAGAGTTGACGCCCAACCCGTTACACTAGGAGAATAGTAGATGTCGTAGGAACTATACGGACAGGCATATATGCATTTTAATAAAGCGAAATCAGTAGTGGTTTAGATTCGGAGAAAGAGGCGCGGTGAAACGAATAAGAAGGTAAGTGTACGATTTAAATTCTATATATTATGTGTCGGCGCGCATTCACCTTCACATTGCGGGTGTAATTACAAGATTTGTGATGCTCTAGTTACTATCAATTACATAATATTTATTTAACTTCGATAACTAAGCAAAAGTAACTTGTGCGGACCGACCGCGATGTTTTGCTTATTATAGATAAACATTGTGAATCACGATCTTTAAATACCGATGCTTCAATCGTTTTAGTGTTTTCTCCGATTGTACATTTTTTAATTTCAGATGGCCAACATCATCTATTCCTTAATATGGTTACTCCTATTAATATTTATATCGTTTTTTATAGCGGGCGTTTGCGCCTTTTTTACATAATTTTGTATCCATTGACGGTGTGTTTGCCGGGTTTAAAGGTAAGGGATTTCCTCGTACGCTCACTTCTTTAAAGGTAATTTTTGTTCTTATAGGGTTTAACTGACGTACTGTTATCTGGTGTTCAATTTCCTTATTATTGCGCGGATTCGATGATGAAAGGAAGCTCCTTGGGTTAGCAATATGATCTTAAAAAATGCGCTCGACGATAATATTTGTACCTGAAATATTTACATATTTTCTATAACATGTTATCATTTTTCTTTGTCGAGGAATTTATAAAACAAATAAACGTTGAATTATAATATGTGTTTAAACTAATTGCGGGAAGTGTGCAAATCTTTTTTTTTCTACGATCGTGCAAAAAGTACTATTTTTTTTGTGTGAAAATGAAAAATCTATTTTTCAAAATTTCCCAAAACCAAACATGTGTTGGACTACACTTGATTTGGCTGTAGAATTGAATCTCGACTAACTGTTGTTGCGGATGTCAAAAAGTATAACTAGATAGAAAATAGTTAATTAAACAAATATGATGTAGGTATTATAACATGTCATTAAAATCGTCTTCGTCATTGTTACTGTAACCAGATGAAGTCAGCATTGTTTGCCCAGTTGCTCACTAGATCACCGTTGAACACACTCCACTACAGTTAGAAAGTGTTTTTCTGCGTAAGACTGCAGACAAGTATTCACAGATCGTCGCTTCACTTTTGGGTAAAAATTTTAAATTTTTGACAAAATGCATTTCAAAGTATGTTCCTCATAAGCCTTTTTGCAACGTTAAGGGATAACTGATTGAACGCTTCTCTTATTCTTTCTCGCAAGTTTCCTGCTGTAGGTGAATATTTGGAAACCAGAGTGTAACGTATTCTGACACAAACAATTTTAAAAAATATTTCCTTTAAGATACCCATTTAAAAAATATGGACTCGACAGTGTGTCCATTTAGTGTGTAATTGTCCGATTATGGGCTCTCAGACTACTTACCCGAAAAAGTGTAAGCAGGCTTCCCAAATATACCAAAAGTTGCACATTTAAAAAATATATTGATATATACAGGGTGATTCAGAAAAACGTAGTCAACCAAAGTTCATTTTTTTTAAATGGAAACCCTGTATATTTTTACACCGTCCCTATCCTCGTAGTCTATACTTTACAAAAAAATGGATTTTATCGAATAAATCAAAAACTGCTCATATCAGGTATATTAAATATTAGATACTTTCCCATTGATTTTCGAAGGAGAATTCACTAGTGACATAAAAAATGATGGTTTCCATTTGAAAAAATTGAGTTTACAGGTATTTGTGATGCGAAAGTTTGAACCAAATATTTACCTCTATAATAACTTCTACAGTACACTAATTTTTTTGATGCCGTATATCTATTAAAAATTTTGAAAAAATGCGAATATTTTGAAAAACGCTGAATTTGGTTATGAATTACTTGGCAAATGTAAACTAAATTTCACGAGTTGTTCGACGGTGCAAAAATATACAAGGTGTTCCAATTGTAAAAATCAACTTTTGTTGACTACGTTTTTCTGAATCACCCTGTTTATATGATAATATTTTTAAAATGTATAACTTTTTGTCTATTTGGTAAGCTTGCTCACATTTTCGGACAAGTAGTCTGAAAGCCCTTAATCAACAATTATACACTAAAATGGACACACTGTATAATGTGTCTTTGACGTTTACAACCACTTACGTTGCTAGTTGATAGTTGTCACAAAATTTGGATTCATCCGGATAGAAGATCTCTTTTTCGAGATAGGGTTAATATGGTAAAAACAAACCGATGTTATCTTCTTTTGTTTTTGAATTATGGCCGAAAAAAGACGTTCGGAATATTAAGCGGCTTTAGAAAACATACAAAAAAATTATTTACAAGCACTTCTTTGAGTGGAATTCAGTTGTAAAACAGAATTTTTATTTAATCATTAGTTTTTTACTTTGAGCAACGAGTTGTATTTTTTAAAATGTATACTAGAGTAAGCTATGACATTAATTAAAAATGCAATAGTTCAGGAAAAAACACTAGAATACAAACTGACGGGGATACACTAGAGACGCATTAGGTAACTGTAGAAGTTATGTATGGTCTGACAAGCTGTTAGTTTCTTATAAAATATCAGAGTTTATACAGGGTTCGTCAGTGAAGCGGGAAAATTTAAAAGTTTTATTATTCATTTGACGTTTGGGTGAGGGTGCTGAATTTAATGATAAATTGTCAGTCATTTAACGCCATTTAGTAAACATGGAACAGTGGTTAGGTGCTCATCGTGCTTTCTGTGTTAAATCGTAAAAATGGTGACTCCGTGACAACCGTGAGAAGGTTATGTCGCAATTAGCTTAATATTCCGCGTCATGGGCGGGTACCGTCTATTCATGCAATTAAGTTGTGGGGAGCAAAGTTTGAAGAAACTGGGTCCACATTAAATTTAAAACATATAGGAACAGCAAGAAGTGTTAGAACGCTAGAAAACATTGATACAGTTCGAACTGCCATAACAGAATAGTCGATATCAGAGCGCTGAAAACCCACTTCAGTTATAAAGTGTTATTTTTAAAAATAAAATCGCGAGTCAAACTGAACAGAAAACTGTAAAAACATTTAAGATAAAATAAAAACTTATGAACCTGTATTTGTCTGAAATAATGTAAGTGACCATATTATTGTTGACTATTGATTTGTCGCTCAAGGTGTCGATTAAGTTTCCACTGTAAAAACAGGCAAACCCCATTGTAGCGCCTATTTTAATAGAAGAGAAATTTAATATCTCCACTACCTCCATAAGAAAAAAAACTAATTGTACTTGAAGATAATACAAGAAATCAAGTATATTCACTATTCCAGTGATAACTCAGCTACTCAATATAAGAACCTCATCAATATTGTCATCAGCAGTGACACTTTCTTGACCTATTTAATTTCTCCAAGGTCAGTTCACGCATTATTATTGCATAACAAACGATGAATTGAAACATATTCAAACTTATCAGGAAAAAGATTCACAACAGACCACACAATTACTGGAATTAGAAAAAATCATTAATTTAAACCCATCACTTTATACAAAATTAGATGAAATAGAGAGATACCTTGGCCAGTTTCATGCTACCTTGGTTCTGTTCGTTTTTTCACTAGCCATCTACTAAATATACTTCTTTGTGAAAAGACTTATTTCTGCATCCTAGGAATCATGTTTTTGAGAGTAATTTTTCAAATTCTGAAATTCGTGACGAAACCAGTTAACATTGTGACCATTCCCAAAGAAACGATGGAAATGAATGCATGAAATGTTTGCACAAAAGCGATATACTATACCTAATCATTTTGTTTTTCAATTTATGTCGCGCCATTCTTCAACAAATACAACGTCGTCACCTACAATCCTATCTTCGTTTACCTGATCAAGCAGAAAAAACGTGTTAGGTTGGTAAAAAAACATCATTGTGAGGCACAAACGTTGCTTTAGTCAATACGAATAATGGAAGAATACTAGAGCAGGACTATAAATTGGTTTACTACTTAGATTCAATAAAGAGAAAAAACGACTAGAACAAGATAAGTTCTTGAAAATGATACCTGTAGGACTCCTTCATAATGTATTACTTAGTCGTATCTAATGAGTAAACATCGTATATGTGGTGAAGATTCACTAATGAAAAAAAAATTACAAATGTAGCAACACAATGAAAAAGTAAAACAAAAAATAGAGACGGATAATTTTGATCGTCAAACATTTTTGTTTGCAATATTTTTTGACGCTTAGCGGTTTACTCTTCTCATCATTCTATTTTTGTCATGAATTCTATTTTGTTCAGACGAAACTGAATCAATACTTATCAATTTTTGAAGCTATTAATGATTAGTATTCGGTCGAAGTTATTTGTCGTTATCAATTGTCTTTGCAGATGGGCAACATTTGTTATTCGATTATATGGTTTTTCTTATTTCTTATATCATATTGGATTGCGTGGATCAGCTTCAGCTGGTATGTTTTGTTATTGCCATTAACTGTGTGCGTTGAGGCCATAGAGGTAACACAATTAACGCAACCGTTCGATTGTTAATGTTGTTTTTCTAATAGCCTGTGACGGACTCTCTCTTGCTAGGAATACAATTGCCTCGTACTTGCGCCGCAAACATGACAGAAGGAAATCCTTTGTGTGAAAACTTAAAGTCTTGATCCTGATCGTTTTGTTACGCGCAATTTCGGACAATTTATTACTACTTTATTATTAGTTTTATTATTTTATAAAATTTTATCGAAGGTTAGTATAAGCACATTATTTATAAATTTTATCTCTGTTTCTTTTTCAGATGGTGAAGTGTTGTAACTCTCTTTTATGGTTTATTCTACTGATATGTATATCGTTCTTTGTGGCATTCTTGTGTGTCTTTTGGTACATCCTATTTTATATGTGTGCCGCATGCGTGGATAGTTGTTTGGTACGTATTATTGATATCTATGATATCGCAAAAATTATAAATTTATCAATTTTCTAGGGACCCTCGGAGGCACTATTAAAGGGTGTAAATTTCCCCCACACTTGTGCCGTAGGCATGATGGAAGGATCCAGCTTATGCTAATTTTTTATTACTTAATTTTATTCATTTATGTACCATATACTATTTATATATATACACAACAATACACTATGTTTGCTATGTGTGAAAGCATAAAATGTGGCTTATAGTAGCAATAGGGCTTCGCAATGATTTTGCTTGGTCGCTTCGCCATCGTGCTTGTAGTTTAACTAACACATTATTTTGCAGAACGTTTGTTTACTTTGCTGTTATTCAATTATGTGGTTCCTGTTGCTTATTTTCATAGGACTTTGGGTGTCTTTATTTTGTGCCATTCTGGTAGTGTTTGTACTACCATGTTCTGTTTGCAGCGATTGTTGTCAGGTAACGTATATCGTTAAAAAAATTTTTGTATACGTTTACCTTCTTTTTTGCAGCCATTAGCATGCTGTCTTTTGAAAGGATTGCGGTTGTCTTACCTTTGCGCCGTAAATATGGTCGAGTCTAATAAGTTGTGTTAAGTTAGGATTAGTTTAGATAAATTATATAACAATTTTATGTCTGTAGTAGTAACATCTTGTAGCATAAAATTTTATATTTGAATCACATTATTGTAACAAACTTAATTTTGCAAGAAAAATTGTTTATCTTTTCTTGCATTTTTAATTTTTCTGTTAAAGTTTGTGGAGTAAAAGTAAATATCGTACAGTTCTTGAAATAGTCGTAACAATCAATGCTTGTTTACGTATCGCCAATATTTATTGTTAAGATAAAGTTAATAGTCGTTTATGTCAGTGGTGACCTAGATTCCATGCAAATCTTAAAACCGTTTTATTTCAGAAAGAAAAAGTAATGTATAAAATAATTTAATTTTGGTGTTAGTTGATGGAGAGCAATAGTAGGTACATCATTTTAAGAAAAGTCATAGTAATGATACAATTTGGAAGAACTAGATATATAATAATTGATTGAAAAAAACTCTCAAATTTTATGAAAGTTTTTTGACTATCGGAGAACCTACGATTGGTGGATTGATTAAGTAATAGTTCAAAAACAAATTATTCTTAACCAAGGTTCAGAAAATCAATCGTATAATTAGGACAACAAAATCAAGAAACTAACCACAAAAGATACCTATAAATATAATGGAGAAAGGAACATGCAAATGGATGAAAAAAAAATACAAATAAAATGCTATGAATCAAGATAAAAAATAAAGGAGAAAGCATTATGTAAAATTAAGAAGTCAATAATCAGCCCAATATTACTGCATGGTAGCAAAATCTGAGAGAATCGCAAGGAAGAAGAACATACCAGGTAAAAAATTACAAAAAAATTAGGGCAGAAGAACGAAAGAAAAAAGAACAAGCGAAAAAATAGAACACCTTGTACAGACCACTCTTACTTATCAGGTTAAGACACGGTGCGGCACGGTGTGATAAAAGACCTATGACAAAAAAGGCAAGGAACGAATACAGTCAATTAGATACAAAGGTTTCGATTAATTGGATTACAGCTACAAAATCCAAATAGTAAAAACCAAAGCATATTGGAGAAGTTTCTTTTCAACAATAAAGCTAAAAGATTAGATGATCCCTTTTTTACCGGAATTACCCTGAATAATGACTTCCCCGGATGAACATATTCTGATTTTTTAAAAAAGTAGTCGGGTGGTGTCGGGTACTTCTGGCCGAGCTTTGCGACTTGCTGAAAGGATGTATTTTTCTGAATGGATTTTTCGGGTACTGAATTCGATTGGCAGAATTTGAAACGTGTAAAATGTCGAGTCAAACAAAATTATTAGTACCTACTGGGAGACCGGGAGTACTGCCGGAAGACCGTTTTGATAAAAAGGAGTAGTGCTTTCAGCAGGACCTAATACATGTCCAAGTGAGACGCTCGCAATTAAAATAAAATTTGTCAAGTTGCTAGCCATATTTCTTCTAATGTATGGTACAGTAACAGAAGATCTCAATTGATACATAACTAGTTTAGAAACAGTCCGCAAAAGCCAAGGTATGGTTAATATGACCTAAAAGATCTTGAAATGGAGCACATTAGTAACAGTGCCGTACCCGATAGACTCTGACAAAAAAAAACCGTAATAGTGCAAAAAAATAACTAAAGCTCGTTCAAAGAAGGACAAATCCGTAACAGGGATAGTAGAAAAAAAGGTCAATTGAAACCCTAGAAAAAAGTTAACAAATTTAAGAATAAAATCGACTGATAAAGAAAAATTAAAACATACTTGTGATCATTAAACAAAATTTAAAGAAATCTGATCCAGGTTAAAATCTAGAAAAACCGCAAACGCGGATGAAAATAATTAAAATTTTGAAAGACGAACAAATTGCCAATGACACATGGAAGAAGGGATTTTATCATAGAAAGTGTAATTGTATCCTAAGTTGCGTTAAGTTCTTAGAGATTTGACGCAATTGAGAAAGTCTCCGTATAACCAATTTATTTAACACATAGATGCCCAAGAAAACATGTAGGTTTCCGAAATGACTTTAACGCGGGATCTTTTGGAAAGCAATTTCGGACAAACCACTACGCAGATCTCTTAAAAATTATTCGGGGTTATTTACACCGGAGGAAAAAAAGTCACAAAGTGCATTTTAGCAGAATGTTCCTTAAGGGTTGATACTTGCCGCTCCGTGAAGATGCTAAACTAATAGAGTACCTACGTTGATTATTTATTGTATTGTAATGCCGTGCAAACTGACAGAGGCAAACGGTGTTCTTGGCGCCTAGCAAAACAAAATGATCGTTCCAACGGAAAAAAGAAATGAAACTTGATGTACCGAAGAGTGTTTGTTCAAATTTCCGTGTCGGTAATTCTTTTGGTCCCTAATATAGATTCCTGTCCTAATATGACTTTTAGAGAAAAATCAATAAAGAGAAGAATCAGCTCAATTAGCTCATGATGATATCTTAGGTATTGAACCAGGTGTTCGATTACAGTTTTTTCTTAAATGTCCGGCCATGAAATAAAACCTCTATATCAATTTTTCTTCTTTTAATTCAGAATAATTATGAAAGCCATCGCACTTTATTATTCAACAAGTATAAGTATGGGTAGCATCATCATAGAAGCCAAAAATTTCAAAATATAATGTACGGCAGGATGTTGAAAAATCTACCATACTAATTACTCCAAAGTTGTGTTGGAAGGTTCAAGACTAAAAGTCAAAGTTCTATTGTAATACTTTTTTACAATAAGTATTATGTTTATTGATCTGTTTAGAACCACTTGCAAAAAAAAACAATATTAAATTTGAATTCAAATAAATTGCTAATAGTGAATGCTACCAAGGTTTCTTGGTCATTTTCTACAAATCAAGTAATTAAATAAACAATTAAATTTAACAATCATTCAACATTTATTGATAGTGTTCAATTTGTCCACTGAACCCACTTCTTATTTTTTTTGACGTGACCACACATCACTTACTCTCACTTTTGGATACAACAATTTAAACATATTCGACATTTTGGCAATTCGGCCACACTGTTATGCCCACCGATACTTAAACGTCCCATTCTAAGACGAAGATGGCACAGTTTTTAACTTAGCGTTATTGCTCATTTTGACACAACTTTGTTATGTTTCCTACTTTTGTATGAAAAGTAGATAATAGAAATAAGAGGGATGCCACCCATTTTTGTTAACGCTTAACGCGTAGCGAAAATTCAGTCGTTCAGTCATTTGAAAAGTCAGATTTATATGTCCCCAAAATGTTTTTAAGATATTTTCCCTCTCAGAAAACTTAACAATGTGTACTAAAAACTAAATTTTACAAAACCTATTAAAAATATTTGAAATTTTTTTTAATAATATTTCATATGTGCACACCAGAGAATATTCAAGTGGCGTATAATCCGTTGGAAGAGGTCCACCAAGACCTGTTCGATGACGAAACTTAAATCTCAAATTAACCTACAACACCACGAGAAGATAGTGCATTTAATATTTCCATTCGTGTAGAGTTTTTCAAATCGTCCCGCTTCAGTGGCTGCATTTCTATCTTGAGATTGGGTTTTATTTTTGTTGGCGGAGGGGGTACGTTTTACCCGAATGAGGTAGTTCCTTTGAAATATTCCCAGCAACTCAACTGACAGCTTATACTAGGATAACTGACAATTTAACAGGGGAAATGTGTTTAGATATGCTTAAGAACACAATTTGTTTGCTTATTGAAAATTAATCATCTCATTTGCCCCACCTCATTTTGTTGTAGGTATTATAAGTGAAAATTTAGTTGGCAATAAATTGACATATAGTTGTTTCCAACACCTCGTGCTATTGTAACACGTCCGACGTAATGAACAATTTAAAATTTTGACTGCAAATTTTTGTATTGTAATAAACTGACTTTTTCTAGTTTTTTCTAGTAAAAATTTTGCCGATCACCCCTCTGCCTCTATCCACCCCTTGTATTTTCTTATGAAAAACCTGCAGTTTTACAGCAGCCTATCAGTTACATTTATCTTAAGATGCGGTCTTTATATACCAAGAATTGATTGTATCCTCCTACGAATCATTTTATATCATCACAGGTCACAGTTATTTTTAAAGACATTATACCTTGCTTATTCATCAAAACATAATTAACTGCGTAGCGTATTTTACAAAAAAAAAAGTTTACAACACGTAAAAGTAAAACTCCTATAACAAAATATATTTTATCAAGGTCTTTAGATGTATTAAGAAGATACCTATTACTTATACACCTCAAGGATTAATTGTGAGAAAATCACTACATCAACTCCCGATGAAAGTAATTAGAAAGTGATGAGAGAGAAGTTGGTCCGTTGACAAAATGGCCGTTATGCGTCCGCCGCCATATTTACCTACCATTCAATGTCAATGCGCGGTAATTACACAAATAATTTACCAAAACAAAAAAACAGTTTTTTAACACACGGTGAGCAACAACAATAGCATTTATAAGGCGTGGTTCTTTCGTTCGAATTAAGCCGGTTTTTTTCCAAATCTTAGTATGCCACCCCCCATGAAAATATATCGATTTTATGTAAAATTTTAATTGGGCACCGTATAGGTTAACAAACTCTTATTGCGTGATTACATTACCCTAAAATCCTATTAAATACGATAAGTTCATGACAGGTCGTATGAATAAGAAGTGAACAAATTAATTTTTTATTAAATATCTAGTACATAATCGCGTTAAAACGAAGCTTCATTCAATTATTGTGAGGTCGTTCTTTTTTGCATTGTTAACATTTAAACCATTTTAAAAAATTAAGATAATTAACCTTCGTAAAATTTATTTGAAGGTGCATCACCAGATGCGATTAAATCGCTATTAAATAACGCTTAATAACTTGCACATAGTTTGGCACGACAAAGTCCGAATGTTTCATTAGCATTTTACCTTTTTAAGGTGTGTCTTGCTTGCTTTAAAGAAATAACATGTAGGTCACCGTTAAGAAAGCGCCTTTTTATTGTTAAAATTGAAAAAGTAAATATGCCAACTTTCAAAGGCGAAATTGATAAAAAATACTCACCCTATACAATTTTTCTTTCACAAATATTAGAGTAAACTACAACATTTGCGTTGGTTTTGCAACAATGTTTTATTATTCAAAAAAAAAAAAAAACAATGCACCAAAAATTATAATTCAAAACACACCCACGGCTTGTACCTTTAACACTTGTTATTCTTATGTATGAGCAAGTGGTTGGCAGCCTAACGCGTCGTACGGTATACGTTAGTTGCTAAACTGGCAACAACATTCTACTACCATCAGAGAGATTGCTTATATCCCGTATTATTTTAGTTCACGTTAATTTCACCTTTGCTCACCTTGTTTTTCAGTCCGTTCATTTTATTTGTTAGAAGCGGTGCAAGTTTAACGGTTAATGCAAGTTTTTTTTTTGTTAAATTTGCCACACCAAAGGCGATTATGGCTCTCTCTACAAAACAAACTTGAATTTTTCAAAAAAAAAACGGAAAACAAAAACATGAAAAAAGTGTCGGGTCATTAATTCTATTTTTAGACGTGACAATACTTTTTCAATAATTATTGACCATTAACGTTTGTTAATATTGTGTTTACTACGATGGTCATTCAAAAAGATGCACCGGAGGATCTTCTTTACTGTTTTACGAGATGTTTTAGATGTTGAGAACTGAGAAATTGATTTAACATATAGTACTTACGTGTTGAAACGTTAGTCCTGGTTTTACTTCAATTTTATCAAACCATACCTTTGTAGTATTATTTTATTGAATACCTATAATGGTCACTTTATTCACTTTGCAGAAATCAACAGAAACGATTATTAACAGTTTCGAAATGGTAACTGCTCTAACAGAATAAGATGGCATCCAATCAAGTGCCGCAATGTTACCTATCGTATTTTTAGGTTATAACATTTTTAAATATTAGCTCTAGAATAATTTTGACTTGACTATATCTCAAACTTGATCCCCAAATACGCCAATTAAGCTTGGCAATGCTGTAAAATTCATCTATTAAAATTGTTTTCTTGTAACTAGAAGAATAGTGTATGGAAGTTAAAAATGACAGAATCAAGATAATCATCTGACGAAAGAACATATAAACATGTTTTGATGTTTAACAAGTTAACAAATTAACGCCCAAAAAATTATTTATGTCATAAATACGGTTATGTATAAACGCAGATAAAATTAGAATACTTTTTGAAATTTATTTTGTTGATACTATATCTTGTGACTAGTAAAGTCCATAATATATGAGATTTCTTTTATTAAGAGCAATTACCCGAAATTTCACTTTGGCATCAATTTGTGCTTCGAACAAGATGAAAATTGACAAAAAAAATAATTCGGTAAGAGATAGTGTTTTTGATTTTTTTTAAATATAATTTTTTTTAATACTGGGTTTTTCTTTTATGTTTATTACTTAACAATAAACTACAAATTTATGAATTTTATGAAAACACCCAATTAAGCATAAGATAATTTTTTCTCATTTTTTATAAATTGCAACACTGTTGTAAAATATTTTATTTCTTTAAAATATAGCCATTTTCAATGGGCGATTTTTAAAAAATTCAAAGAAGGCCGTTAAAATTTGATCACATCTAATGCAAAGTTTATTATTATACAGGGTGAGTTTTTAGTGAGTATTTGCTCTATAACGCCTTACCTCGGCACTAAAGTTCTTTTTCATGACTCACGTGTTCTATTTGCCTCATCTATCGCCTCTACTACTAAAACACATTCGTCATGAAAAATCAAACTTTAGTGCCTTGATACATAACTAACTATTTTCTTCAAGCGTTTATTGCTAGTTTTCATGTGTTATTTTCAAATTTTGAGATTCTTGAGTGTTATAGTGATGTTTTATTCTCGACGAATCAAGTTGGTACTTTCCTCTTATATTCATATGAGATAACCGAGGTACCAACCTCTAAATAGTTGTGAAAACAAAAGAACTGTTGCTTTTAATGTTTGGACAGTAAAAAGTGCTTTTAGGGTCTGTCAATTGTTCAATAATACACCGCTTTATTGCCGCTTGAAAAAAAAACAGGTTTTATTAGGTACGTCGACCGGATTTTGTTAAGACAAAATGTAATTTTACACTATTCGCTTCGTTGAAAATTTCACCAGGTCTTCATTTCTTAAAAATTAATCCAAATGTAACGTTGATGAGGCACCAGTGTCATAAAATTTCTGACGATTTATCCAAATGATCCAAAACAGCCCCTCGATTATCGAAAACTTATTGTTTTCCAAACAGTATTTCACATTCTAGAGTTTTTGAACACACCCGTTATCTGATTAGTGTGCGTCAGCCGAAGAATCCCAAAATTAACTAACTCCCCAAAAATTCCCATTTTTTTTAATTAATCAGCTTAATTGACGGGCGATAATTATTGTTTGCTGTTCATAAAATAGACACACGCAAAACGTGCAATGGTTCATATGGTAGGTGTTTAGAAAACATTGACAAATTCGCCGAATTTCAAGTATTTACAAACTGAAATTACAACTCATCAGGAATTGATGTTACATAAACCGGCTCTTTATTACATATTAGACGTATGATATTTCTAAAGCCAACTTTTACAAAATTCAGAAACGTTTTGTCCCTTCTTAATTTTCAATTACTTAATAAACCAATCCGAAGTTACCATTAAACATAAAACATTTTACGAAAAGACATCAACGATAGTTTTATCTTGATAAAAACTTGGGAATTAAACAGCGCGTAAAGATAAAAAACTGCGCTCTAATAAAATTTACCAGCAAAATAATCACTGATATTTGTTTTTAGTTGATAGGAGTTCCTTCCCAAGATTGCCTTCCTTAGGAGTGAGGATACAAAAAAAGAACAGGTTTATTTCATAAGCGTCTACATTTCGGTAACCGAACACTGAAAAAAATATCTATAAGAATGCATTTAAGAAGTAGTGGTTTAAATTAAGAATCATAAAGAGTCACGAAACAATACAATTTCTTAATAGTAAGATAATAGTTCGTAATTTTAATTAGATAACTAATCAATAAGATTAATTGTGTGATTTAAGAAGGCTTCTCTTTTTTTTAAGTCTTGATTTTTTGTCTTAAAATGTTAAGAAATGTATTTCCGTATTGAGAACAGTTATATCTACTACCAAGACTTAACTCTTATTTCAGTAAAAGTAGAATTTTTAAATACTGTTTCTTATGGCTAGAATTGTTAAATCTTGAATCAAAAATGTACAACTACCTATACCTATTAAAAACGTTTTGTTACCAGAAAACGGCTTTAGATAATTATGTTTCTGTTTCAATAAACTAAGGTCAGATCTATTCTATCCTCGTAGAAGGAAAGGTTAGTCTAAACGCCTAAAAGAATGTCATCACTTGTCATAAAAAATTATTATTTTTTAAATGGTGTTTATCGAACGCAAGTATTAATTCATTTCACGTTTCTCAAATTTACTTTATCTCATTCGTAATATTTTCACGATAATTTTTCCATATATTATAATATATATGACAGATGTCTTAAAAAAGCTAAAAGCTCATCGCAGTCAAATCAAATTAACTCGTTTTCACTCTTATTTATGATTCCACTACTGTATCTTTGACTCCAGTTGGAGACACGTTTTTGAAACAATTTGCAAAATTTTATTTCAAATTAAAAGTTACAAAGTAACTATGAAGAAGCACTTATCACAGAGGAGAAATTATTACATCGACAATCTGAATATTTTAACAATAATAATTGCGATTTTCATGGTCATAATAATCATCAGCAGCAAAATAGAAATTTTTTACAAAATAGTACCTAATCCAAACTCAACTAATAATAACTCAGTAAATTGTACAAGAGAAGGTTTTTCGGAATTTTCTATGAATCATACACTTTACTCACATAATTCACAAAAATTATACACCTTTTAAAGAAACTAATAATAATTAACGAAATTGAACCAGCCACGAATTCAACATATACGTACACCCAGAGCATACAAGCAAAGGGCACGCATTCAACACGTTCTTTAGTAAACAAGAGAAAGTATCTTAAATTTGTTTTGGAACAAGAATTTCTTAACCTTGACAAAAAACCAAAAATATATTTCTTATTTTTCATTTCCAGAATTGTCCGGATTGCTCGAAAAACAGTCTAAATGTTAAAAAATCTCCGGCTGTAAGCAGCGGTATTATTAATCTCTTGAATCAAGCTTTCAAAGGAAAGGAACACCAACTGCAGCGTCTATTTAACCAACAGAAAACTACCAAAAACTGCACCAAAAACTTAACTCGGACACGTGTTTCAACAGCTAAGCTGTTATCATCAGCGATACCGATACCGATTGGTGGTTTTCTGTTGGTTGGATGAAGCTTTGTTATACAAAGAAAATGAATGCTTAAAGCGTGAAAATGGATTATTAAAAACTATGTGTAGAAACCTAGAAGAATTAGTGCAGATAAAAGTCGACATTAGAACAACATAACATTGATAATCAGTCTGCATCTACAAATAAAGATATTAGCCTATAGTGAAGGGATAAAACGTGAAAGCAAAACGAAAACGGTATTTGTTAAATCAACTATTCTCTCAAATATTGACATAGCAAAAGAGATTAAGAAGAAAATCAAACCCGCTTTATTACAAATTCATCAGAATTCATAAAGAACGGTGTGCTAATTAAATGCGATGAGAGTGTTGCTGATGATCTAGCGAAAATACTGATTCTTCATGCAATATTTTAAGCGAATCAAAGAAGTTAAATCCACGCATTATGGTTTCCAATGTTGATAATTCATATGTAGAAGAAAATGATTTTGTCAAAAATGAGATAACTGCTAAATAAATTAGTTTGTAATAATAATGAGATCAAATTAATTAAGGTTTTTAAACTGCACCAACAAGATCTTAAAAAACAACTCGAAAAAATAGATCATGCGAGACACGTTATTATTCACGAAGTTACACCGGACTTGTATAGTTGCATTATTAATTAAGGTTTTTCTTTTATTGGTTGGAATAAATATAGGGTGAAGGAACGTATTAACCTTACAATGCTTGGAAAATTGGGCACATTTCGAGATTCTGTTACTTACAGGCCAGTAGTCACTCATTGCCAAAATTGATGGAAAATAAGAGGCTCCTTGTTGTTCCGAGGCCTTTGTCTCGGCATTCGCTCTGGGTCGTGGGTGTGAGGTAATAGTTTTCCGAAAGTATGGATTATTTGAATTTATTGTATTTTTTTGTTTGGGCGCCAGTCCACAGGTTACAAATTCGGATCGTGACAAGGTCCAGAAATGTGGACGTTTCAAGACCTACCTTATCTACGATGACTTGACAGTTTGCATTAAAAAAAAAACCTCCCGAAGAAGGGGAGGTATAGGGGATACAGGATTCGAGAATAATTCATATGTACAAGTTTATTCGTGACGGAAGAGGAGAGAACGCGGAATTAGAACATATGTTGAAAACAACTTATCAGCAGCTGCGTGAAGACCAGCGTGTACGCATGTGAGAAAATAAATTAGTCGCAACTAGCCGTAGTCTCACGTCAAAGCGTATACCTAATAAGCGTTTTATGCGACCAGCGTATTGTGTAAGCGCAAAAACAAATTAAGGAGAATTAACATAAACAGCAACCTAGAACCCCGAAAAGAAAATAATTGTCAATATGCTTTTATGTTAGCGTGCATCCAAGGATAACGTAATTGTATTAAAGAAAAAGAAAAAACATTGATTATCTGAATACCTTTGGTTGTCCGCCTCACAATGCTATATTTTGATTAGAAGAGGCCTTACAGGAGAACTTAAAACTAGTTAAATCTACTGAAAAGACATGCGGCATTTGTAACAAGTACGCGCATTAGACGTTCCGACTCATAGTTGTTGAAATTAAAATACTAAAGTTCGTACTTTACCCCACACATGTATTCTGGTATCTTCCACGTAGCCACCAGCTTCAAGAAGATCTTGCCCAAAAAGTAGAAGAACGTCCTAGGAACCAGTAGCGCCAGTTGAATCGAAGCAAGATGTTTTATTGAGCAGATTCGACTTATATGTTTAGGTGGAAAACCAGGATATGAAGCGATAAGTAGTCATTTAAACAGCCGAGAACGAAGATCAGAACAGTGAAGCTAATTAAATAAACATTAGAACTTTGCAGCCTAATTTAGAGCTAAATATTTCTATTTGAAATTTACCTGAAATTTACGTCTAAGAAAAATTAGAACCAGTCAAGTAACTCTGGAAGATGACGACGCACAGCACGTAGATATAAATTTAAACGTCACACACACTTTGGATTAATTGGTAATTAAAATCCAATTAGAGAGAAATATTTACATCATAACCCCCAAGATCATTGTCTTTAAATAGTTAACGTAATTTTTTTTTTTTTTTAAACTAAAGATTATAATGCAAAGCAATCATTTAACCTCACGATGTGCTAATGCAACTCAATACGACAAATACCATTTCGAAAAGTAAAAATTATTTACATTCAACGGACAATAGCTCAAAATATCGTCGCTATCACTATAACGCACGCAAGTATTACGTTGATAAGCCGTAAACAAATTTGAACCGCAAAATTATAATATAAAAGAAAATATTTTCGAATTAATAATTGGTTCGTAATAAAATATATGCCCAAATTAAAAAAATTACTCTAATTATTAAAAAAAAAACGTTACAACTGTACTAGTGATCATTTCAATTATTTGCAAATGTTGCTAGGAAATCATGACAGTAGAAATTGTACCTACCTTAGAATCTGTTTCGTGTGTTAACTGTAAATTTTATAATCCTAAATCAAATGAATCGTTATCATTTGATCATCCAGCAAATGACAGAAATGTGAAAATTTTTAAACAATAACTGGGAAAACTAAAACAAAATATTTTCTATAAAAAAAACTAAATTTGTATTTCGGGTGCATAAACATTAGGTCGCTAAATAATTGATTTCAGTGAAAAGCTTTCAGTGAAACTATTCTTGATTTTTTAGCAGTATATGAAACTTGGCTTAATTCCGAATTACCAGACAAATTTATTATGCTCCAAAATTATAACATTGAAAGCAGTGGCGGCTTGTCCATATGGTCATTTGGTCAATGACCTCCCAAAAATTTGACAATATATAAAAAAATATTCATTATTACGTGTTTTTTATTAAAATAGGTAACTAAGTGAAATCAAGAATAAAAAAATAAAAATTAATGGGCGTTGTTTCAAATTTATATTTTTTTAAACCTTGTTCTGGCGGTGCAGGAATGTCCTCATTGAATTAAGTCGCAAATCGCAAGTACAATAACCAACTTAAGGTGGTAATTTTTGATCGCATAGGGTATCCAATCGCGTGTTCATTTGCGTTTTAAATCAATTTAAGTATTTTATATAATAAATAAAAAAAAATTTTTAATAAAAATGTCGAGTAGTGCGGAGGAAAAAATTAAACAACTAAAAGTGCTAACAAACTTAATTTTACAAAATTAGTTGAGTTCAAGGCAAATGGTCGTCCTTTGCCAGAACTAAGTTTACGACAAACTAGCAAAGACAAAAATAAAGATGTTCATCGAAACTTTCGCAAAGTAATGTACGATTTAGCTAACTGGATATGTGGTTGTGAAGTATCAAATGTATTTTACTGTTTTGTTTGTTTATTATTTTCTAAAGACTCGTCAGACTCGCTATAGTGCAAATCCGGTGTAAGAGATTTAAAACATTTAAAAGAGGAAATGAAAAAAACATGCTTCGTCTGCAGAACACATGAAATGTTCGGTAAATTTTGCAACCGTAGGAAATGTTGATATTCGTACACAGCTAGACAATGCTTATAGAAAATCCCTTAGAGATTTTAATGAGAATGTTTCGAAAAATCGCTATATTTTGAACAAATTGTAGATTGTATAAAATTTTGCGTTGCATTTGAGTTATTTATATTTTTTAAGTATGCTTATTTTTAAATTAATTTTGACCTCCCAGTATGATTGACCATGAGCCGCCACTGATTGAAAGAGTTGATCCTACAGAACGTAGCGGCGGTGTTGCGTGTTATGTGAAAAACAGTTTTAAGTATAACGATTTTATGAATCATCTGCGAGTGACAATTTGGAACAATTATGGATAATTGTAAGTTTTTCAAAATATAAAATAGCTAGAATAGAAGAGTCTGACTGAATGTATTAGAAAAAACTTATTTAGAAGCATCTTCAATTGTTTTAATGGACAATATAAATGTTAACATGCTTAAAACAGTCTGTCTGTTTTGGATATTTTCAGTTTCCGTCAATAGTTAGAGAATCCAAGAGAATTACAGTAACTTCTGAATCATTAATTGATGTTATATGTTTGTCTAATAATTTAAGTAGTCTGTACTACATCTTTATATATGTCTATTTGTTCAGATCATAATATGCCAAATTAATGCTGTGAACGAAGATAAAATGAAATACCCCAGGTCTCTTCTCATAGAAATTTAAAAAACATAAATTTGAATAGTTTTGGTCTTGATGCTACATATAATATCCCATGGAATGCGATAAATATTGAACCTAATGAAACAGAAAGTAAACCACAAACTCACTTACAATATAAAACAAATGATCAAAGTAAAACAACAAGCATATAAAAATTATTTATTAGAAAAAATAGCTACCTGCAGAATTTATTATATTCAATTACGGAACTGTAGGCATAAATCGAGCTACAACAAGGAAAAAACTCATACAAGGTGGACCCCGGGAACGGGAAGTTTTGATAATGTTGTAATTCCGTAACTAGGTATAGTTGGCTGTTTTTTTAGACTATCTGTCAATTTATGCCATTTAGTAATTATAGAACACTATCTTCAATGGGAATTATCGGGCTATTCTTTTTTGAAAATTATAATGAAAATGCTGTTACCAATCACTCTGTCCGTTATACGGGTTTGATTAACCAATTATTGAGCCATCATTTAAACAGATTTCCACACAACAATCACACATGTTTTCTGTAAGATGGTCTTACGTCTTACACCACGCAAACAACATTAAATGATTTGCAAAGACTGTTTCCACAACATGTTACCAGACGAGGAGACATTGTCTCGCAGCCAAGGTCGCCAGACCTAACGGCTTGCAACTATTTTTTGTGTGGCTACCTACAGCTAAAGGTTTTCACAAACCAAGAACCATTCAAGACCTTAAAAGGAACATAATTGAAGAAATCGCGAATATTCCTGTTGATACTTTGCATCGTGTTATGGAGAATTTCCGCCAAAGATTGCAAGAGTGCATACAGAGAGGGAAGCCATTTACCCCGTTATTATTTTTAAGAAATAAAAATGGCATATTACTAGCTTATTACTGTGTTCCTGCATTTTGTTAGAATACATTTTTTTTTAAATACTATTGTTTTCAAAACTTCCGTTCCCGGGGACCACCTTGTATATGAGATATTTTATACAAAAATTTGTGGAATCAATTAAAATCATTTTGGTGTAATAAATAACATGAATTCAAATTACAAGTTACCTTTAGACCTTCAAAAACTCGAAGAAATTAATAACCATTTTTTTAAATGTTTTACAATTTTTGTATTGATGATGAAACTTGTAGTTTTTACGAAAATAACTCAATAAATAATAATATTAGTTTTAAATTAAAAAAAATAGGAAATAACGACGTTATTACACCTAACGCAATAAAACCAAGGAACAGATAATATCTCTATTACTATACTTAAATTGGTTATTACTTATTGTATTGACGGCTTACGACAACTGTTTTTGAAGATTTTCAAGTTTACCTCTCCCAATGCAGTCTTTAATAAACTTCGAACTATCAGTATCCAACCAATATGTTTCAAGGTACTTGAAAGATAGTAAGCAAACAATTTTACGACATCTCGAAAACTGTAATAATTTACGTCATTAAAACAGTCTAGTTTTCGACTCACCACATGGAAAAAATTTTCTGCACTAATACGTTACAAATTATTTAGTCGATCTGCTGATAAATCTATTTCCCCAATCTTAGTATTATTAGATCAAAGTAAAAGCTTTGACCTTGTCAATCATAAGCGATTTATAGCTAAGTTAAAAGGTACACAAGTTTTGATATTGAAAAACCTCAATCAACTTGTCAAAAGTTAATAAGCGGGAGTGCCGGGCGAACACAATACCAATTACATTTTCACATTACGAGGATGTATGATATCTAGTTAGCCTAGACCAGTTTTACCTCTGCATACCCAAAAGCCCACAACGAACAAACTAACGGCAAAAATCCAGTAAACCAGAGTCACGCAATAAATTGTTTGATAAACTGTCGACCGAAAGTAAATAAAAGCCCAAGTTCAAACCCTCGTTCAGTATCCGACCGTCAAAAATGAATGGCTTCAAAAGGTAAATTCTTGAAAAGATGACCGCGGGAAGCTAGTCCCCGAAAATATCGAGGCACAACAATTTTATCAAACCGTCGAATTGGGCTAAAACGGATATCTCGAAACCCGCCCACTGTAATATTTCACGAACGCCCTCACGCAAGACATGAGAAAACTGCAAAATGGATCCCAAAGTTTGGTTGACCAAAAGTGCAGGGTGAGCTCGGTCAGTCTAGTTTATCGATGTAGACTTCTTAAACCGAACCGTCTTCACCATGGAACAAACCAACAACGATGGAATGGCGACACTCTGCTTCTCACCGCAGTTTCGTTCCGCAACCCCCCAAAAAAACAAACCACCATTAAAAAACAAAATGGACGTAACAAATTATTTAGCTTGATATTTTGTTTAATTCTATATTCCCAGTCTAAGAATTTTATTAGATCCAAAGTGTTAAAATTATTCAGCCCATACGTAAGCTCTGACCATATCAACTCATAAACTCATTTTTAAAAAAAAAAAACAGCTAATGGGTATTAAGGAAACTCCTTAGGGTTATCATTGATTGCAACCTTTATTTTAATAAACTGTTTAACATATATTTAAAATGTTAAATTGAAAAGTATTTTAAATTTAAATCGTGCTATCACAAATGCAGTAAAACATTAATATATCCATATATGATTAATAAAAGCCTCAGTGTATTTTTATTTTTCGCTTTTAATATCATCACATTAATATAGAAATAAATTTTTCGTTGTATTCAAATTGATTGCAATTTACTTCCTTATAAACCACCTTATTGATTAAGTAAAATGTTAATGAAAAGATCAGACGTTCACAGTGTAAATATAAGATTAATAAACTTACACAAACTAAGAAATCCTAAATATGTGACACAACAAAATTTGAAGGTTGTCTTTTGTATATTAGCTCCATAAGTATTAAATAAATTAAATTTAAATTGTATTTAAAAATTTAATAGTATACTTATACTTTTAATAATAAAATGTTTGATTGTCTTACGTTGAATTGTGATTGATTTTCTAATGATAATAGATCAATTAGCATTATTCATTACAAACAATTGACTTGTAAATGTCCACCAAAGACAGTTAGTTGGTAGTAAAGGGAATCTAGAACCCCGGACAAATAACCCCTAGACACAAAACAATTCGGATACAAATCTCCTAAACAAACATTCCTAGATAAAACCCGCTAATAAACCCCAAAAAACCCAGGACAAAAAAAAAGCCTCCCCAAGGTTAAAATTAAATCAAATTTAATATGTAACAAAAAAACCTATTTTTTAGTAAACAAACAATAGTAAAATTCATAACAATAGGTTCCTATCTTATCACTGTTTCAGACACTTACATGCTAAATATTTTTACTGACAGCGTACTTTTTTTAAAAGAAATTGTAATAACTCTAATTTACCTACCAACACCGTTCACCCTGGATCACATCTATCAACCAACACAGTTTACTCCAAATCACATGAAAACATGTAATTTTTTAAGAAGAAAATGTAATAACTGTAACCTACCAACCAACACCGTTCACCCCGATCCACATCTACCAACCAAACCGTTTATCCCAAATCACATGGTTACATGTAATTTTTTGAAAAGTAAAATTGTAATTAAGTGTAAGTTACCAACCAACACCGTTCACCCTGGATCCATCTACCAACCAACACCGTTTACTCCAAATCACATGAAAAACATGTAATTTATTTAAGAAGAAAATTGTAATAACTGTAACCTACCAACCAACACCGTTCACCCCCGATCACATCTACCAACCAACACCGTTTACTCCAAATCACATGAAAACATGTAATTTATTTAAGAAGAAAAATTGTAATAACTGTAACCTACCAACCACTCGTTTACCCCTGATCACATCTACCAACCTTAAACCGTTATCTCAATTCATAAACCATTAATTTTTTAAAGAAGAAAATTTTATAGGTTTTGGTTCCCACCCACCCCCTTTTCCTCCTTTCAACTCTCTCCCCCCCCTCTTTCTTCTTTTCGTCCTCCTCTCCCCCTCTTTTTTTTTTTTTTTTTCTTTACCCCCCCTTCTCTCTTTTTTTTTTTTTTTTTTTTTTTTTTTTTTTTTTTTTTTTTTTTTTTTTTTTTTTCTTCCTGGTTCTTTTTTTTTTTTTATCCTGTGGTTTTTTTTGTACAAGTTTTTGTCCGAAGGGGTTTTTTTGTTCTGAACGGGTAGTAAGAGACACAATATTTTTGGAAGTTCCACCGAGATATTTTAAGTGTTTATAATCATAAATTGTTTTTCAATAAATCGATTCCCAGAATCGCATGTACAGTAATTAAATCTTACTATCGATAAAATGTTTGTTGTGTAGAATGGTTTACCTGTATTAAATCTAACATAAACGTGCAGTTAGCGCAGTATGAATCGTAATACATCTTTAACTTTGATTGGAAACTTTTAGGTAAGAATCTAAGAATATTATTCAATTCATAACAACCTGAGACCAATCATGCAGCGCTATTTTGAACCACTTCGAATTTCGATCCGGATGAACCCACCTATTGTTATCGTAAACTAGAAACAATAAAAAGCAATGATAAAGTATCAAACTTCGCTTTAATAATTCAAGAGTACCAATGCAGCATTGTCTTCGCCACAGCAGTACCGCGGTTTATAGATTAATCCTATGTGAATGTTAGAAATTAAACACAACCCAACTACAAATACAATAGATCTTCACTAACGATTATGGGAATGAAGCTTTACACTCACTACCAGACAATTTTATAGAATTACTTCATTGTGGAAATCTTTACATAAAGAAAGAAAGTTTGGACAGAATATGCAGTTTTTTTTTACATAAATCAATTCCAAACTATATTGATTGAAATAAAGCTGTTGAATTTATATTGGATTCGTATAGGTCTATAAGAGCTACCCTACACCGTTCCATTTATTCAGTCAACGCCTACGTCAATGCGCCACATTTAAGCGAAATAGTGTTTATGTAGGTGCAGTTTGTGAGTCTGCAATTATCGCCGGCCTACTATGTTGTTCGGATTATCATTTTTAATTATCTTTAACAAAATCGTATATACAGGATGTCTCATATTTCCCAATTTCTTTTGTTACGTCTTTGTGGTTTGACTTAATTTAATGCAATTTGCCCAGAATTGTAGATTATATCTTCTGATCAAAAATGATTAGTACTAAATATCTCTGCAAATGTTCTATTATTTTCATAGTAGGTATCTAAATATTGTAAAATTGAATGTGATAGAGTAACTTTATAATCAATAGTGATAGGTTTGTTACGTAAACAACTGTTAACATATAAGAACTAGTTCAATAAAGAACAAACAATTATTGTAATCATTTTTACCGCAATTATTGGCAATTTAACATTTTTTTTTGTTGCACAAATGTATTGATTTCTTTTAATATGAATGGTTATTCCTAGTTGGCGATGATGGCGTTAGAAAACAATCACCTGTCAAGGATATGTCAAACTGTGTGTATCAAACTGAGAAATGCCAACAGTTAACTGTACCGACTGTGAGTGTAAAGTGCATATCGTTATCAAAGCGATAACTTATTATGCTTGAAACACACATGTGTCGATAAAGCCAAGTAATTACTTGTACAGTATTACACACGCAACGAAAGAACACCTGGCTTTATCGACACACGTGTGTTTCAAGCATTTAAAGTTATCGCTTTGGTAACGATATGCACTTTAACACTCACAGTCGGTACAGTTAACTGTAACACATGTTCTTAATATAACTTTATACATTGTCCATAAATAATAAATAAATTTAAGTAATCTTCCTTTGTATAATTTAAGCGTCCCGGCATGATTATTGAAAATTTTAACAGTTTGACATATCCTTGACAGATGGTTGTTTTCTAACGCCATCATGGCCAACTAGGAATAACCAATCATATTAAAAGAAATACAATAACATTTGTGCAACAAAAAAAGTTAAATTGCCAATATTTCGAAAACCATGAATTTTTGAATAGACAACCTTGTACAAAGTCAACCTTATTTTTGATGCTAAATAAAATAAAGCTATAAAAACATGGTGCTTGCATTTAAAAAAAATGACTTTTGACGTGTTTTTGAATTTAATTTTAACTTTTTTTTTTGATCGCCCTGTATTAATTTATTATCAAAATATCAACATAGCCCACTAAAATAGGTCCCCTGCTACAAGGAAACCTATTTCAATTAAATAATAAAGGCATTAGTATAGGAAAATTTTATAATTTTGTTTAGGCCTGAAAACGTCATTTTTGACATAACATTTAAAATAAGTCCAAAACAGTTAGACTTAGGTATAGGACATTATACACAAAATGTGTCTAGAATTTTGGAAAAAATTCAAAAATAGAATAATATATAGGGTGTTCCATTTAAAATAAGCAAGTTGACACATACTTCCGGTATAACCGGAAGTGTCAATATCTTGAAAATATTTTAGCGGAACTGTCCCCGTCGATGTTAGTATACTACCAAATTTTCAAATTTTTCCCATGCCCAGTTTTTCTATAATCTATTGATGGCGTTCCCGGTGGGACACCCTGTATAAAGTAAATATAAAGTAAAGACGGTTTTTTTAGGTAGGTATATACATTGTGTCCACAGATGGGGTATCCTAGAGGTAAATATTTTTTAATTTTAGTTTTAGCGAATAATGTCATTCTTGATAAAAAGTTTTGCTTGTTATGAAACCCCATAAAATAAAATAAAATTTAAGTTTTTCAAAATCTGTCTCATTTCGTAGTCAGTTTTATGAAAACCATAACGTTGATGATTTGAATTGAGTAATAATTGATGCCGTAAATGAAATTACCTCAAAATGTTACAAAAACGCTTATAAAGAATTTAGAAGGAGAATTGAGAGATGTTTTGGAGGAGGATATATTGAATAGATGTTCTTTGTTTACCGTTACTGTTAGTTTTTCTTACATGATTACTCTGTATTGTTATTTTGATAGTTACTATAATTCTTTGAATTTTATTTTATTGTATGGGGTTTCAGAACAAGCAAAACTTTTTAATCAAGAACGACATTTTTTGCAAAAACTAAAATTTAAAAAAATTTTACTTATAGGGTGGCATCCGTGGACACACTGTATATTGTAACCAATAAAAATTTGCGTAAAAATAGTTTACACTAACTTTTTATTAATCAAAGATAGCTATTTAATCATTTAGTTCAGTAATGCAAAAATGTAAAGAAAGAGCACAAAATGTAAGGTGTTTCATTTAAAAAATATGTGAAAAACCATAAATTGCGTTATCGACAGTCGTTCAGTGAAAAGTAAAACGCGTTATTAAAGAATTGAAGCATTTTGAGGGTAAAAAAGACATGATTTCCTTTGCATAAGTCAGAAATATAGACTTATTTTTAACAAAAGTTTCCCCATAAAATGGTACAGGTTTGTAGTATACCCAGTATATTAAGTAACTAAGTTTTCATCGCATAGAACAACAAATCGATGACTTTGAATAGGGGTTTTCGGTTTTTGGTTTTGGTCAAGGTCTCTTAGAAGGAAAGATTTTGTCCCAATGAAACCAAAACTTTAAAAATAGATAATTGAGGATAAAGCCAAATAATATTCTCGGGTAATTTAGTAACACGTGATTGCATAAGATGCGACAATTTCTTTACAAACTGTTATACAAAATCTTTTTTTGTTTAACTAACTGTTACTAATTACAATGTCCCTGACGGTTTTTCAACAGCTTATGCACATTAACAGCACGCTATAGAAATTTTTCGTACGCTGTATATGTAGGTAACTTAAAATAAAATTAGTTTTTTGCAATTGGCGTAATTCCTTTATAGCTATATTTGTAATTTTTGGGCAGTTTATTAAATTACACAATCGTATATTTGTTAGTGTGTCGTTCGTTGTTGCTAACCTGAATCATACAGTTAGGTATAATTATAAGTGTTCCTTTATGCGTACGTGACTAATTACTTAAATTATGAGGGTCGGTTCGAATGTGCAAATTTTTTTGAATACAATTATTATGTAAGTGTTAAAATTACCGAAGACCTCTGATGACGAAAAGAATAAACAATCTAATGTTTGTGTATTGTTATTTTTATTATTGTTTTTCAAGAATTTGAATTTTTATATAATGGTTATAGTTTTTTAAAGCCCTTCGAATCTAAGTTGTAAAAAATATTTGTTATTGTAAATTTGACCTTGAAAGTTTGTTTTACAAGCAAAATTATTGAACCTGGGATCAGTGAATATATTTATCATTCTGGGCTGGGATCTCAAATATGAGTCAGACGAATCATACGGAGATTATAAGAATGCAGTATCGATAATCAGTAAATTAATTTTTAATAAAATATACGCTTTTTTCCACCTAGACAACAACAAACAGGCAACAAGCTTATTATTAGTACTGCGAATATTGTAAATTGTAGGTAATTGTAATCCAGACAAACTAACAAACAGAGCGAGCTTATTAAAGTGTTTTACCGTTGATAGTTTTACATTGGATGACGGGCAATTTGATAAGATGTGAAAATTATGAAATATTATGTAATGCCAGTGTATTGAAAAAATTTAAAGTAAGTAAAAGTATCACGCTTTGATATAGTTTTTTAATGCTTATAAACATTAAGTGTAAAAAAATATATAAACCTTGTAAAGTTTTCAAAATTGGTTTCCTACTGTGTTCGGCTACTTAAAAAAAATCTGCTGTTTTGACAAAGCATAAAATTCAAATTTTTCACCTGACGTAGACTGTAACGAATTTGTTTGGTGTCAAAGTTGGCGTTGTTATTATGTGATTATGTGAACCTGATTGTAGTGCATGGTAGGTTAACAAATCACAAAAAATCAACGCTGACTACTACGCTAAATTTTAAAAAATGTTGTATCCCGAAACAGTGAACTTAAATTAATTCAAGGTATTGCAGATGAAGTTGGGCGCGAAATGCCTGAAGTAAAAAAAAATTGAGAGTCTTCTTACATCTTATCGACGAGAATGGCGACGTGAAGGTACCAACATACTCTGGAATGGGAACAGTAGTACTATCATTCAAAATGGTTTGCATTCAAAGAAATGCAGTTTCTTAACGACAGAGTTTCGGCCAAGGAAAACTCAAAACACTATGAATGTAAGTAAAACCTTTATATCAAACTATATGATACAATATGATTTCTTCATAATATTTATTCTGTTTAAAAATAGCGCCTAGGCGTCATCTCGATTGTTGACTGTTGTAATTTCATTTCTAACTTAAAAGCGGGAAAAATAAAAACTCAATTGTGTCCATTCAAATATTAAGAAAATGAGTGAGCTTGGGGATCAAAGTTTCTATTTTACTACTCATAATTATTTTGCCATGGCACCTTTCCACTGGTAATAAAATATTCTGCAAACTCAGCTTGAATTTGTTCTGTATTTGCTGATGATTTTCGAGCTACATTTGGAATTGATGTTAATCCATTGTTGTTATCAGATGATCTCCATGATCCAGGTATTACTATTCCATTCACTTCGGTATCAAAAGTTCCATTTGGAGTATAAACATGTTTGGATGATTGGTTTTTCTGAGAAAATTATGCAAGTGAATGCATGCCATAACAACCAATTCAGCTTTTTCCGGTTCTAGCAGCATTGGCTTTCTAAAAACTCGAAATACAGCTGACAAGACACCGAACACATTTTCAACTATCCTCCTTGCCCTTGAGAGTCGGTAGTTGAATATACGTTTAGCGGATCCTTTTAAGTGAGAACCTGAATATGGTTTAAAATATTGTCTTTCAAGGGAAAGGCTTCATCCGCAACGTACACATAAGGAACAATTTTTTTTTCTTTCAGGTAATATATTTGAATTTGGCAAATTTAGAGAATTTTCTTCAAATTTTGTGGATACAATTGTGTTTCAAAAAACGCCTCCGTCAGACATTCTTCCTTGGCACCCAACATCAGCATATAAAAATTATAATCGGCGTCAACAAGTGCGAAAAGAACAATGCTAAAAGTAGATTTATAATTGAAAAAATTACTTCCACTGGAAAATAGGGCCTGTAATTGTACATGCTTGCCATCCATGGCACCTAGGCAATGCGGAAAGTTCCAGTTTTCTTCGTATTCACGACTTACTTTTAACCATTCATCTGGTGTTTGGGGCATCTGTAACAATACAAACATCGGAAATTAATAACATGCACTGCAAGATTTTTTTTCACATTAGCTTAATGATTGTATTTTTTTACAGGAAACTAATGTTGGTGCCAGCGTAGAAATTGATGAATCGCCAGACGTTTCGCATGACTCGCAGGCTGACATGGGATTGTATCGAACCCCACTAAACCCAATTTTACAGTGGAGTGATAATTCAACTCTTAGCACATCATCGCTAAATTCTGGTTACGCCAGCACCATACAACAATTGGGAGAGATACATCATCAGCCTTCCACACTCATTGTTAGGTCACCGACACCTTCGCCAAGGTCTGTGGTACTTTATTTACCATGTTGTCCCCCAACCCGTCAACACCTGGCTCAAGCAATTTACTTCCTCACCTTCAGGAATTATAAAAATTAAGAATATGTACTTCAATTTCATGTAATAATTTAACTAATTAAAACTTACTCTGATATATTCTTTCAGTGTTTCAACAATGGCAGAGCAAACTTGAGGAATGATAGATAATATTGATTTAAGTAAAATGTGTGTCTAACGACATCTCGTGTAACATGGACACGTATGAATAGTATCAAACTAAGAAATGCCAACAGTTAACAGTACCGACTGAGAGTGTTAAAGTGCAAATTGTTATCAAAGCAATAACTTTAAATGCTTGAAACACACGTGTGTCGATAAAGCCAAGTAATTACTTGTACAGTAGTACACACGCGACGAAAAAACACCTGATGCAGCATTTCGCTCTTATTATGAGCTCATCAGAGGTGTATACTTAAGTGCGGTATACAACTGGCTTTATCGACACACGTGTGTTTCAAGCATTTAAAGTTATCGCTTTGATAACAATTTGCACTTTAACACTCACAGTCGGTACAGTTAACTGTTGGCATTTCTTAGTTTGATAATATTGATTGTTTTGATATTTTAAAAGTATACGCTAGACTAGTGTAAGAATTTCCAGTTGCTAGATAATGAAGTGTAACATCTTTCCTTAGGTGGGATAGCTTTTCAGTAATTTGTATCATGTTTTTCAATTTTTGGACTCATTCTGCAGAATGTTCTGAAATGATTACTGTCTTCACTTCGAAGCTCATTCAGCAGAATGCTTGTATTGTAGGTACTTCTATTTGTAAATGGTGTTATCCACCAACGTCTAGATTTACGTTTCTTCTTTTGTCTTGGACTAAAGATGTCACAATTAAAAACGCGGCACGTACACACAATAAATCTTCTTCACTTGATGACATTACGAAATTTTGAATTAAAATACACAGCTAAATGACCGAACCGTAAGCAAGGGTTTCCAATTGACAACTAAAATTCAATGTGGACGGCACCAAAAAATATTTCCCAATGATTTCCAATCCCAACGCCAACAGACATATTCGGTCCAATTTGCGTTGGTTTGCATTAGAACTCAGTCTGTACGCACCTTAATTTTGGATAACTCCTTATGGAAGGCTCCACGAATAGAAAAATGCGCTTAAGAACAAGTAGAAGTTGGGAGTGACTACGCCAAACAAGTGGTTCTACCAATGAACCAATGAAACTAGAGTTTTTCTAAACTACAAAGTATTTTGATGATTTTGATCGTGATTTCCAGCAAATCAATAGCCTGTTATGAAAATATTGTTTAAATCGTTTACAAAGCATTGATCCGTAAGTGTCATATGGAAAAACACAAGACACTTTAATTAACATCGTTGTTCAACTCAGAGATACGATTTCGAGTTAGATCAAGGTCAGCGAACATCAACGTCTTACAATTGAGAATACTTGCAAGATCATTTATAAAAAGCAAACAAATTGAGGGTCCAAGATTTGAGCCCCGAGGAACCCCAGAAAAGGCAGTAAACGGTAGGGACGAATGACCATTATATACGACCACTTGAGTTCTATTTACTAAATAAGATTCAATTAATCTAATTAAAGGTATATAAAAGACAAACATGTATAACTTATTGAGGAATAGTCCATGACGTATTTGGTCAAAAGCTTTCGACGGATCCGTATACATTATAACAACTTATCCACGGTTATCAAGAACTTCAGCAGAGAATTGAACAAACAAACATAGGTAAGTTTGAAACTTTGAACGCTTCTCAACAAAACCATATGTTGATGGAGAGATATTAAACTTTTCACAGATAAATAAATATGTCTAAAGAGTATCATTTCGAACACCTTAGAAAAATTTGATAGTATTAGCAATTGGTCTGCAGTTATGTTATCTGAAGGATCGTTACTTTTTAAAATAGGACATATTCGGGCTAGTTTCCACTTGTTAGGATAGGTATCTGTTTCTAAACATAAATTAAAAATGTACAAGAGAGGAACTGTAAAAATATTCATGCAATTTTTAATCAAGTAGCTGTGGAATTTGATCTATTCCAGATGCTGGTTTGTTTTTAAGCTTATGGATTGCAAATTTGACATCCTCCTCAGTTATCAATTGAAGGTTAACATGTAGATATTGAAAAATGATGTGGGTACAGGTTCCATCTTATCTTAAATGAACAAGAATATGGGTAAACACTACTAAAATGTTTCACAAATACATTCACAATAGCTTGTGGACAGTCTAGGCACAACACCTTTATGTAATTTACCCGGAATTTGAAAAACGCGTTTCTTATTTCTCATAAAAGACCAAACATTTTGTAGTCATTATTAATAGAATTTTTTATTTTAGTTATATAATTAGCGTATGCTATCTTAATTTGGCTCTTGATAAGTGATCTTAGATGCTTAAATTTCCTCAGGCTATCCTGGAAATTGTTATTTCTATATTTATTGTAAAATCTACTCTTAAGCTTAAT
>JALBCR010001971.1:0-46499 GCA_030710515.1 Abscondita cerata
TCATTGTACTTCGTTCAGTTACGTATTGCTTACTTTGGAGTAGTTTGTTGCAAGAGATAAAAACGGCTGGACTACTATTACCAACTGACATACTAATAATCTGCCAGGTATATTTCCAGTTTTAATATTTTAATTTCTTACAATCCCATTATTGATAATTTTTTAATGTTTTGTAAGGATTTTTTACACTTAGAATTAAAATTGCTACGCACTGACGGCACTGTGATAATTAATGTCAAGGTTATAAGAATCTGGCTTCAAATAACCAACAATAAAACATCTGGGCAGGGTACAATCCGATTATTGCAAATGTTTAATGTTTTTGCTCAAGTTTTATTATACTTAGGACTAAACATTGCCGCCACTGACGACACTTTGAGAGTTACTTGTTGCCAGAATTGTAAACTGGCTAAGAATGGCTTCAACACATGGCAATATACACTTAGAATAAAAAATTAGCAACCCCCTGACGCACTTTGGGGTAATATATTGCCAGTGTTATAATAACGAGAACTGATAACGACTAAAATATAAAAAATCTGCGGGGTACAATCCCATTATTGCGAATGTTTAATGTTTAGGCTGAATTTTTGCACTTAGAATAAAAATTGCACACCTCCCTGACGATACTTTAGGTTCATTTGTTGTCATGGCTAATAAAAACTGATTTACAATAACCAACATACATAACATCTGCGGGGTACAATCCCATTATTGCGGTTGTTTAATGCTTTGTGCTCATTTTACACCTAGAATAAAAACTGCCTCCTCCGTGACGGCACTTTGAGGTACTTTGTTGCCAAATTGCGAATGTTGAATGTCTTTGCTGAAGATTACACTTAAAAGAAAAATTGCCCCCCCTGCGATAACAACAACGTTACCAGCATAATCATGGAACTCGAAACAGCGAAGTGGTTATTTCCATTGTTTTTCATATAAAAACAATGCTACCTCTCAGTTAACGTGTAAGGTTGAGTAAGCGCGCGGACTGAGTTTATATGCTAAAACTTTAAACATAAAAACTTATACAAAATCTTAGTCTTAAACGGCTCCAGTTTTTATTATACGAAATAAAAAAATCGCGCAGGATGAGCTTGACGTCGAGATGAAGCCTCGTGCTCGATATGAGCTTTCAATCAAAATAAATTCCTCGCGTCAAGATGGTTGCCGTTGTTAGATACTAAAAATATTTAGAATTCTGAAATAATCTAAACAACTGATGGAAGTTTATCAAAGTGATTCAGAACAGATTTAAGGTCTAACGCCATTGTTTTCACAATACAAATAAATAAATAATTTGTGTTATAACTGATTTTAATATTTTTATTAATTTCAGATGTTATTCATAATTATCTGAATCAACTCAGGTACCAAACTTTCTATTTTATCACAAATTTAGGATATGTATTCCTATTTATTGCATACTTCATAAAGGATTAATGTATTTAGTTTAATTTCATTCATATAATTCATAAAATAAAAATTAGTACGACATAAAATTTATAACAAAAAAGGATACTTAATTAGTAGTATTGATACTTCATTAACCAGAGAGGCGATAATTGTAAATCACTTAAAAAATATACTTAAAACGATTCCTTTATTGATCATAAAACCGCCATTTTCTTTGTGGCTAATTACACTTTTTTTTGCAGATATTTAATATTAATTGCTTAACAGTATTTAAGTGTAGAACGCATAAATTGCATAATGAATTTAGAACCAATTTTTCATCGTTATAAATCACGATTTTGTCTCTATAACGCTTATTTAAAAGAAACCAAAGTTTGAAGTGAAAAATGAGTGCCTGAATAAGCAGAATCGTAACATATATTTGATGAATAAGCTAATTTTGTTATGTTAATGAAATGTATGTAATTAATATCATGCAGTTTGTACATAATTAAACTTCGATATAATTAATAAAAAAAGGGACTCATTTTAACTCCATGTATTTACTCGTTTATTTCATAACATTAAACATGTTTGCATTTAATGAATTTGTTACGCCAGCAAAAGGAAGACTGTGAAGTTTGTAAATGTTTAAGTGTTATTAATGACAAGCTATATAAAAAAATCGAGATGCGAATATATACCTACTTGAGCAAATGAGTTTTATTAATATCTTCTATGATTAAATGTCCTAAGCAATTCAATTGAGCCAACTTGAGCTTTACTATAAATCCAATGATTAATAATAATTAATAATAAACGGTGGCCATGAGAATATAAGAAAAATCAAGTTATAGAAAAACAAGTTCCGTTAATGTAGGTAGTGTACAGGTGGATGTTTACTGTGTCAAAGCCACCTTTGGTATCTTAATGCTGAACCGCCGCCTACATTAGGAAATAATATGTATCACTAAAACCAATAAAACCGAGAAACCTAACTAGGTTTTTAAGAAAAAATTTAAACGTCGTTTTGTAAAAATGTCAAAAGCAGTCATTAAAAAAAAAAAAACATCCAAACCGATATGTTTTAGAAGAATATGTTTCAATATTAATAATTCATATTTATATTGTGTTAAACGAATAATGAGACCGAAAAACCGATTCAGCTGAAATCTGGTAACTCTATGCAAATGGATATGCTTTACGTGTTACTGAAAATATTTTCATGGGTGTGTCACTTCCGGTTATACCGTAAGTGGATACCAGTTTTGTTATTTTTAAATACAATTGCCGATATTTTATTTTATTTTCGGTTTCCGCATAAAATTTTACATCTTTTACAACCAGGTTTGGTGTATGTGTATCTCTTAGCATTATTAAGAAAAAAAATTCAGGCGTTAGCAACGAAAATTTGAATTTACTGAAAAATTATTATTTCATGAAACATAAAAGGCGATAACCAGAAACTTATTGTACAACGGTTTGACATAGTATTTTCAGTAATAGACATTTTTAAAATTTATTTTAGGGGAGGTCCTAGAGGATAGGTAGTTAAAAAACTAAAATTTTTTATTTTGTAGTGTTGGGTTTTTTTTTGTTATGGTTTTTTACTAAATTTAGAACTTTAAACAATTCAACCCACAGAAACCAAATAGTCTTGCCAGATCATGCCAGTAAATCTGTTTCATAACTTCAATTTTGAATTCTAGAAATCTTAAAAAAAAATAATCGTTTAATATTATAAATAATACATATACAAAAAACATAAATAAAACTGTAAATATAGAAAAACTTAATCTAACCCATCATAATTTAATCAACTAAATACAGAAGTTCCGCACAAAATTAGAAATACTGTTTTTGTAATAGTATCGAAAAACGCTGAAAGGTCAATTAGAAATTTTGAAAAGCCACATTTTGACATGGTTTTAACTTTGGGGCAGTTATCATGGCAACGCTTAATGACGTCATCAAACATTTTTTAATTGGAATCATTACATTTTTTATTTTCCACTTGTATATTATTGTTTTCGTCTGTGCTGTATAAACCTGTTCATTACGCCCTAGGGCTTATAATAAGCGGGCATAATGATTACGCCCGCTAATTCCTACTAATGCTGACAAAAATAAAAACACAGCAATTTAGAAATCTTTTTACTGCTCATAAGTAAGCTCATTTTTATCCTTAAAATTAAAAATACAATTGGAAAATGATCCATTAAATTGGATACTGCTTTCAAGCGAAGAGTTCTCAGGTATAGTGAACGAAGACATATTCACAACATTGTTGGAGGTTTCGCCTTCCGTTACCTTGGCTCCGGCAATCATCCTGGCAATTTTGTTCTTGGACCCGATACTGTCTTCTATGTACCCAGATGCCACTGCATCACTCTTCCATTTACCATGCCTCTTTAATGTCAACATGTCAGCACCAGCATCCACCAGCAGAGTTGCCGATGTACAGCGCAGGCATTGTCCTGTGTACTCTCTCGCATCTGCATAACCCAGATACTTTGCCATTTTGAAGGTATACTCCCGAACGTGTTTTTGCCAACTGGTTGGGCCGTACATCTCCCATTCCGGTAGCACAAGAAAAGCGCCGCTTCTTTAGTCCTTTTGGACGCAATGCTGCATATTTCCTATATATTTGCAAGGCACTCATTTCGTTTTCCTCGACAATATTAAAACTTTTGAACCGCCAGTCTTTGTGTATTGAATTTTATCACTACAACGGCTCCTCGGTCGTCTATATCGTCTATAGTTAATCTTACCAACTCGTCCCTTCGCAAACCACCGAACACGCTGGTAAATCACCAGAACAACCTATAACATAATCATCAACATCATTCAGTTAAATGTAAAATTCGTGCCGTGTTTACATACTTTTTCCAAAAGGTACATGTCGTTTGAAGCATCCTTGAAAAATTTTAAGACGTCTTCGCGTGTTAAAATTTTAGACTTTCTCGGAATGTATCCTTTTGAAGTTTGCTTCAGGAATGCCTCCAGCCGGTTGAACTTTCCTATGTCTAGTTTGTTGTATACTAATAATGTGGCCTTCAACATGGAGTATTTAGACCATAAGGAATTTGGGGTAAATAATTCTGACTAAAAATTTATACACATTAATACGATTAATAAAAATCAACTAAAAATACGTACCAATTTCTGGAAATACCCCATTAAAACTGTTTCACTGACAGTTGTGACAGAATTTTCTTTCCAATCTTTAAATTTCTGGAGCTCTCTCTCGTACAGTGGCCGTGACTTTTAGGAAGCAACGCCCCATCAGCTTTTAACGCTCTTTTTGTACACTTTTTCCGAAATTTCGCTGTCCATCTCACGCGAGGTTTTATAATTTTATTTTTAAATAATTGTCATAGATACAAAACAAAGTACACAGACAAAGCAGCCGCGTTTCATTCAAATGAAATGTTTGCAAGTATTTTATCAATGAATTTTCATATTTCAAGTGGAAAATAATATGAACCGCGGGCATAATCGATGTTTATAAATTTCGGGCAAATTACAAAATCTCGGGCCATATTGATGATGCTCTTGATACATAAATAACTATTTTACATTTGTGAATTCATTATTAATCAAGAATTATGGCAATACGTCATTCATTATAAATATTCAGTATTTTAAAGATACCGCAGTTACAATGATAATTACGTATTAAAAAAATAATTGGTTGGTCACTGGTTATAAGTACTGAAACATTTTCTTTTTTTAGAAAAAAAATTTTTCATATTCAAAATCAAAATAATTTATAAAAGATATTGAAACTGGTGACCATCAACAAGTTGGCAATGTCTAGGCAGTATAAACGTTGTCCATTGAATTTTGAATAAATTCTAGGCGATTGATTTCGGCGTGAATACAGAGTCTTAAATCTTCCAAAGTATTTGACCTACTCATGTAGACCCTACTTCTCAAGTAGCCCCATAAAAAAAGTCCAGAGGTGTCAGATTCGGTAATCTGGCCGGTCATTCAATTGTCCCTCTACGGCCAACCCTCTGTAGCCAAATGTTTCATCTAGAAATCGACGACTCTATCCCAAAATGGGGAGGGGCGGCGTCCTGCTGAAACCAGATATTGTAACGGGAGTATTTTTAAGTTAAAATTAAGAATAAGTGAAATTTTTTATGATTATTGTTAAAGGCAAGGTTAATTTTAAGTTGAAAGTTTATGTTACACATAGGTAGGTTTTTTATCATAAAACGCAACGTGGCAGTACTGATAGGGAATTAAATTGCAAGTGCGAAAAGCGTTCGAGCATGATCGTGAACTTAATTACAAACAGAATGATTCGTGGTGAAGATTTTAATGAGTAAAGATCGATGCGGATACCTAATCGATTGTTGTTACGTTAAATATAAACAAATAAGTGCGGGACCATAAATAATAAGTTTAGTGTCGCTGGTCTAGTGTGACTTTTATAATTAGTGTGAAGACATTATTTCCAATTAAATTTGACTTTGGATTTGTAAAAGGAAGACGCCTGGGAAACATCATTCGCAAGGTGGTTGCAAGTTTTCTTATGTAGATGATATTATAGTTACGCACGATGGCAGGTACATACTGTTTTGATAAAATATAAGTAAAGCATGTTTTATTTTGAACTACATATTCTTATCCGTGGTAAAAATTAAACGCATGGATTGTGAATACAGTTACAATATATTCCCTTGGAATATTGGAATCATCCGATTTACAAACATTGCTGCCAGGGCAGGAACAAAATCATCCTGAAGAAATCGTAGATATTGTTCAGCTTCCGCTGTTAACGTCCTTCAAAAAATACGGTTCAACAAGGGTTCGTCCAATCAACCCTGCCCACACAGTGCTTCACGGGCCATAAACGACTATTATGACGATTAACCACTCGGTTAAATAAAATGTAGCTTTGTCCGAAAACAAAACAAATTTGGGTCTCCTATCGCACCTCTCCATAAGTGTCACACAAATTCCAAACGTCGATCGGGATCGTATTCATTGAATTCGTGAATTAACGGGACTCTATAAAGATGATAATTTTCACTCTTGAACAGCCTCGTCACGGTGGAATTACCCATATCGTCCATATCGGGTGGAACTGTGGGGATTTTCCTCCGCTTCCAGTAAAACATCTAATGCTATATCTTCATCTATTTCAGTGCGATCAGATCGAGGTAAATCTTTCGTTTCCTGTGTCATGAAATTTCGACACAAACACAGTGCTTCTAGAAATTGGTGGTCGTTAAACAGAGCGGAAGCTTCTTCGTGACTACGTATGCTGTCGTCATACCCAGCAATAATCAAAATTTGAATTCTTTCAGTTTCTGTTAAATGAACCATTATGATGCCGTTGAGAGCTATTGACAACTACCTATTTAATCGCCTTATAATATTGCACGATAGTTACTCCGCGACGCGACGTCGTAGAGTCGATTCGAAAACGCCGTCCGCAGTCTAAAAGAAGCGCCTACGTAGGATGTAATTTTTTAACGAGAAACGGCATCAAAAGCGTTCTGAATGCAAAAACCGAAAAAACGGAATTTTTCGATTTCGGTTTTTTGAGTTTTAAGCCTTCCGATTCGCAAATAATTTCAATTTTATAACGTAGAATCGAAGATAACATCATTTTACACGAGAATTAAAAAAAAGCCGCGTTCGAATCGAAAGCCTTCGAGAGTTACTTATCCGCTAAACGGTGAATCTTTTTCGGTAAGCGAGGGATGTCGGGGACAATAGTCACACCCCGAAAACCGAAAAAATTCCACCCCTAACTTTAAGGGCTTATGACTCGGAAATTTTACGACATATCAAAAACCCTCAGCCTACAGTTTCTCTTTAAAACGGCACTTAAACGAAAGATGTAGCTTTTATCATAACGCCTAGGCCAGACACCAAAAAATTTGATGTAAAGTAACACTTTCCTTCACCTATTGAGGATACAATGTATTAAAATAATACCGGTTGAAAAAATTGTATTATGGCATAGCCTTGCCATGAAATGCTATTAGGTAGTTGTCAAATCATTAGTTTTGTTATCCTTAAATGATTTGCTTCATCAGTTGTTCGTATTGATGGCAAATGACCCCTATTTTGAATTATGTGCGGTATCTTTGAACCATACTGTATTTTTATAATAAATGACATATTTCCATTAATCCTTAATTATTAACGAATTCACAAAAGTAAAAAAAATGTTATGCTTCCATTTAAAAAAATGTTTGATGACGTCATAGAGTTGCCGTGGTAACCGCCATAAATATCAAAACCATGTCAAAATGTGGCTTTATCACCATTCCTAATTAACCTGTTTTAGCGTTTTACCATACTATTACAAAAAATCCGACTTTTGAATTTTGTGCGGAACTTTTGTAACACACTGTAAAATACAAACACAAAATTTTCACTTAACATAAAGAATTGTAAAACTAAAAATTATATCCTATAAGAAAACTATAATACAAATGAAAAAGTGTAACTATGGTTCCTATACCTAAAATGAATAATTTTCGTGATATCTGCTTTTTCTACTTTCCTTGGAGATGATGTAGTAAATTAATAGTGTGCTTTGTAATCTGTTTTAGTCAACTGATTGAAGGTATCATAAGACAGGTAGTAAAACAAATTGCAAAACACTACTAATTTACTACATCATCTCAAATAGTAGGATAAAAGCAGATAACATGAAAGAAAAGAAATGAAAAAAGTAGATAACACGAAAATCATTCAGTTTAGGTATAAAAAACATGTTATATCAAGGGATAGGTAATTAAATTCTGCATTGAATGAGAATAAAAAAAGTTCACTTGCAATTTAAAGAAATTGACTTCTTGAAAATTTAAATTTTCTTAACTATCCAAGCAGCACAAATATTATGTAAATATTAGTAAATAGTTTTAATCAAATATTTAAATGTAACACTTTTATTTATTAAAAAAATATCTTAGGAAAATATTTGTTAAATATTTTAGATAAATATATACAAAATATTTGAAATAAATAATAATATCATATTTTAAATAAATATACTATTACTTACCCCACATTATTTAAAAACATAATAATTTAATTTTTATCCTAAAAGTCGTTTAGTAGTGACATTGTGTTTTTTAAACATAAAGTTAAGAATAGAAAAGCAATTACCATTTTCAAAAGTACCTTCATTACTAAACTATATCGCTGATCTCAGAATGAAATAAAATAGTTAATACTTTATAATTATAATTGTCTAATTAGAAGTGGCCAATCTGACAAAAATACTATAGATAAACACTACAATTGGTCTTGATTTTTGTTGCCTGAAGTGTACATGCAAGGTGATTCACTAAAATAAATTTTTAAATAAAACATTTTCAAATTTTGTTTTCATTTGTACTCAATACCTTACTTGTAAGATTTTAAAATCGTATGATTTAACAACTTATTTTTGTCACGTATGTCGACGAAATTGAGTTAAATACACGGTATCCCAAAACAACAACTGTTAGTACTTCTATTTAAAGATTTTATATTCAAAATCAGATTCTCATTCTTTTACGTAAAAGTTGTTTGTAAGTTAATTTTTTAATAGTAATTATCAAGATATGGAAATCACGGGACCTTGAATTATAATAATTATACAGAAAATGTATATTAAATTCTGAATTACGGTAACAAATTCCGTTTTAAATTTTTATCTTTATTTACTTTCCAATAATGTCTTACATTAATTACTCGGTTTTTTATTTGACGACTTTTTCTTATTCTTGTATTTTTTAGAAGTACTACATACATCCGAAGTATAGGTTCCACGAGTGCAGAATAGCCACTCAAACCTGTTGCAGTTTTGTTTTCTATGTTACGTTCTTTTACCTTTTATTTGTAGTTAGCAGAGTTGGTATTGACTTTTGAATTTAGGTTAGAAAAGGACAATGTCTTTTATTTTGCGATTTATTGATTAACAATAGCACCTCTAAAAGTGTTTATTTGCTTTAGTTTTTTAGTTATTATTTTATTACGAACGTTTATTAAATACTTGCTTTCGGTAAGTATATGATGAGAAATTATTGTTTATTATCCAGCTTTAATCTAATTTCAGATAATTGATGTGGTAAGTTATTGAATTGGTTTCTCCAGGGAAGCTCGGACCATAGAAAATAAAAAGTTTCTTGTGTGGCATGGTTCCCAAGATGCATTGGCAGTTCTCCAACATTGTCCCATACATTGTGTGTTTTACTAATAATTTATTTTTATTTAAGCCAATATCTGAGGACGATGCGTAATTTATCATAATGTGCCAAGTGAATGCTTGCTTTATGTTGATGGTTACTCGCAGGATGGAATAAAGTTTCCATAAAGTCGATAACTTCATTTTGTCTGAAACCTCATTGAACTAAACTACATCAACCGTTATCGAGAAATAATTTACGCTTTTACTTGTTCTTCAATCCATAAATTGCTATTAATAATGTTCCTAAACGAAGACTTTTTAAAATACTTTAAGCCTGATTTTCTCAATGTTCAATTCATCGATACCTCAAAATATTAAAAAAACCATTTCACTAACCGAAATCTTCATCAAAAAAATTGTAAATCACATTAGCCTTAGAAAAGAATAAATTTGAAATCTGTGAAAACCTTCTGTGACACTGTATTTCATTAAATAAAAAAACTGGAATTCTTTTAAAAATAACTTGTGATACATATCTAAGTTATGCATTAACATTTTATTGAATTGAAAGAAGAAATAAGTACAAAACCTTCTCTATTCCAAAAAGTGAACATAAACTTTCTTAGTTTTGAAAGTCTGCAAATTAAATGTAATAAGTTTTTATTCATCTGGTGTAATGCTTCGAAGTGTTGCAAATACAGTTAACTTTGACTTATTTTTTTAACAATTCTCCAAGTAATAAATACGGATTAGATAATTACTAGTAAAATTCTGTGGAATTGTTACTTTTGCTAATGAACGTGAAATAATTTGTTTTGATTTATGACAAATTGTCTTTTGACGATTTTTCAATTCTTGTTTTAATGAACTTACTTATTCCATTCAAAACCTTATTAACTGTATCTTGGGGTATAACATTACCCTGTGCTGCAGCTCCTTTAATACTATTGTATTTTATCAGTTTAAAGTTTGTACTTAAGTGTTGGACATGGTGTGTGGTTTATCTCTATAATTGTCATTTATATTTCGTAGATGCTTTATTGTAGTACCAATATCTTCAACAGTTGTTACCATGTTGAATTAAATTATGGGACTTCTCTCAAAGAACAACTTTTTTTTACTTCTTAATAAATAAGACTGTTTTACGTTCCCGATAACTTACGTTTCTCTATTTCAACCACTACATCAGTAATAAACTTACTAGGTATAATGATAGTGAACAACACAGTAATTTAGTAAGTTGAAGACTCTGTTTATACATTAAATGTTATAGTTTTTATTGTTTATAATCGTGGTGACAAAGATGTTTGTTTAACCTTCGTCATACATGGGAAAGCATAGGTCGTAGTTTTTTATTTATATGACTTTAAAATTAAGTTAAAGTAGAACTTAAAAATAAAATTGTGTAATTTATACCAAATATTATTACAATTAAGCACATTTTTTTGTAATAGTTGCCCACAAGCGCAACGTTGTGTTTATAGTAACGAGGTAACCGTACCTGTGATCATTCCGTAACAAGTGCGAAAATATTCTCGCTCAGTGTTTCAGAATCTAACTATTCTGTAATTGAAAATTAATTCAGAATGTTGGTATTCTAGAATAGGGTAGAAAAGAACATTTCGTAATCAACTACCAATCAACTATTAGTGATACAAAAGTATATTTTCATGCATATCCATATGTTTATGGGTTTTTTAATTTTATGACTAATGTTAACTTATTGACAGTTTAGAAAGATAATACTTCCTCATCAATTTTACATACGGTACAGTTACGGCTTACCTTAGGTATTAAACTAAAATGTCTTCTTGTTTTTTATCGTAAAGGGCTTGTCATTGCAAAATTTAAAAACCGAGAATTTTAAAGAAGGGCGTCTAGAAATCAACTTGTCACCAAATCAAATTCTAATTTTACAATGTAGAACTCTGAGTAATTAAGGCACTACCTTTGCATACAGATCTAAAACCTTTCAATGTCACCTGTTTATCGTCGCCAGTTTATCGCCGCCGTTTCATCGTCGAACTGTTTCATCTTCGCCCTGTTCTTCGCTAAGACGTTTTATCGCCGCCATATCGATACCGTTTTATAGACACTTATTTATTATGGTATTCATTATTACATTGGTTGTGTTATCTTCAATTAAAATTTTCTATTTCATTTTTGTTTATAAATGAAGTCATACATTTTTTAGATATTTATACATTATTTGTATTTTATAAAGTATACTTTTGTTCTGGACACCACCTAACTTTATTTTCTTAAATTGAAGACTTTGTAAATAATTGCAATTTTCAATTTAACATTCAACATAAAAAGTATAACAACATCATCCAGAAAAATGTTAGGCTTAATTATACGCAACTGTTAAGACTTCAGGGACGTAATTGTTCTCAAAACACTTTATTTTGCACTAATAAGGTCAAAACTAGAAAAATTCGTTTTTGTCTGGCAACCTCATTGGCTCTACCATCAACACAATCTGGAAAACATACAAAGAAATTTTTGAAGTTTTGTCATTAAAATTAGACGACCACTATCCTGAAATAGGCACCCCTAAGGGGTTTTCCTTACAAGATTTGACATATGTTCCCTTCATCAAAGAAAAATTTTAATAACAATAACATTTCTCTTTAAACTACTACATACTCGATTCTCCTCAACTCATCGAGAAGTTGGGGTTTCTTGTACCTTCACGCGTACGAAGAATACGTTTTTAGTTATGCTACTCCAAGAATCTCTATTTTATTTAATTCCCAATTCATAATATGTGTAGGTACTTTAATCCAAATATGTGACTGTTATGATCTTAATCATTCTCCCCTTACATCATTAATAAATACCGTTATGACACATAATTTTTAATTTTCAAATTCTTATTTTTAGTATTTAATATTTTTTTGTTTTTCTTAGTTTCATAGTAGTATATATAAAATTATAAATTGTAAATTTCCTATAATTGTGTTTATAAAACCTGTTTGGAAATAAATAACCTTAATATTATTATTATTATTATTACTAAAATGCAGCAGTTACAAAAAATACTTCCGAGACAGGGCGCCATCCTATGTGTTGTAGTGTTTAATCTCAAGTAGTAGCGGCATGGAGATTCAAAACATCCAACTGTTAACGAAAAAAACGTATAATTTATGGAGCTTCTCTTGTGGCACAGGTATACATACGCACAAAATATAGATATAATGGTAATGTAACGTCAATTTATTACTCTTAATTATGGTTGAAACGCTTGTCAAAAGCAACCAACAGTTCATACTATTTTACAGACTTTAGGTAATACGCCGATGCGGGATTGAGAATGAATATCATTTTTAAAACCGCATTTTTGCTTCGTTGCTTTACGCAAAACCACAGGTGGTTAATCGAGGCTGTTTCAAGAACATTTGTTTAATTAAACAGTTCTAAGTTTTCCAAAAATCTTTATATATTGAACAAAAAACCATTCTGGTAAGCGAAAATTCAATAATTATTTAAAGTAATTGCCGGTTTTTACTGTTTTTTTCTTTCTTTATCTGTCTGGGTACCTTAACAATTTTTGTTGTTGGAGAATCTCTCGTTCTCATTGTCAGCCGTTCTGGAAGCTTAAGCCGGCCATTCACGTTCTGGTATACCTGACAGGTATACCTGTTCAGGTCACCTTTACAGGTAAACCCGAGCGTGTATGTGACAAAACTGACAGGTATTTTGGCCTGAACAGGCCACCTACGAACAATCGAAATTTTATATATTTTGCCTGTGGGTAAAGTGACCTTCAGGCAAGCCTGCGCGTGTGTGGCGTTGTGCATGTGTAGGTCTCAGTTGTTCCGTGTCCACTGTCTACGTTGGTTGTCGAAATAATGGCTTCTCGGAAGCGTATCGTAGTAGTGGAAGAATTCATAGAACTATATAAAGCCGAACCTTGCCTTTGGCTCGTAAAAAGCAAAGATTATCATAACAGAAATAAGAGAGCAGTCGCATATGAAAAGCTCAAAGAAAAACTTAGAGAACCAAATGCTACGAAAGAGGATGTATTAAAAAATTAATAGTTTGCGTAGTAACGTAAGGAAAGAGAAAAAAAATATAAAGAATCGTTAAAATCGGGAGCGTCTGCAGACGATGTGTACAAACCCACGTTGTGGTACTACGATCTGTTCGATTTTCTTGGCGATGAAGACATTCCACGGCAGTCATGCTCAAATTTAGATGACGTCGACGGCGAAATCGTAGCAGACAATAATAATACTTCTGAGGTAAGTAAATAAACTGTCAATTTATGAGTATAAACTTTTATTTATTTCTGTGTTAATATTAGTCACATTCAATTTAGAGAATAATAACGGTCATATCAAGTTACTTACAAATATAATTATCTTGCCATGGCACTTTGCCCTCGTTTGCAAAATAATTTTGAAATTCTTCCCTTATCCGTTTCCCGTCGTGGGTGATGTTTCCTTGACTTCGCCGATGTAAATGTTCCATGTTAGAGCCTGCTGTGTTATAGCCTGTAGAAATGACAGTCCCATTATCAGTATTTTCTTTATAAAAACAATTTTCTGGTGCATAGGAATTTGATGCATGTGTCATTAAAAAGTTATGCAGGACGCACGTGGCCATTACAACTTTCTCGATGTTTTGTACATCTAAATTAATTCTGGTATGATATATTCGAAATCGTGAAGCCATTATACCGAAAGCGTTCTCCACAATATGTCTTGCACGAGACAAACGATAATTAAAAATTTTTATCTCGTGTATCCAAATCCGTTTGTCGAAATGGCTTTAGCATACTGGGTCCTAATGGAAATGCATCATCGGAAACAAATACATATGGAAGACATCTAGAGCTATTAACAACATCATCTGGTCTTGGGATTTTTAATGTTTTACATTGCATTTTTCGAAAAAACTTAGTATTCTGTAATACACCCCCATCGGAAATTCGTCCATTTGTACCAACATCAGCTAATATGAATCGGCATTTGGCATCCACTACTGCTAAGAGGACTATGCTGTGGCGATTTTTATAATTAAAATAATACGATCCACAGTCAGCAGGTGGAACTATGTCAACGTGTTTGCCATCAATGGCCCCTAAGCAATGTGGAAAATTCCATTGCTTTTCAAAGAGACGCTATTTCTTTCCATTCGTCGGAGGAGTCAGGAAACTGAAAAAAATGTACAGTCTGAGTCAAATTAAAGTAAAACGGATAGTATATGAAAAGGGTTGAATTTGTATGGTAATATAATCAGAACCTAATCTTAATTTAAGTTATTTGTTTCAGGATAATGGTGCAGAATATAATGTAGGCGATTCTGAAGAAAATGTTACAGATGGTTCTTCATCTAGGATCGATGAACGTTCTCAAAAATATACACAAGCAACAAGACACGCCAAAAGAATAGTGGACAAGCGGCGTTAACCACTGACGTGTTGCTTTCGGTGAGACCATTTCAAGCGTCCTGCACTCGTTCCGCCACAGGAAGATCGGTAAGATTATTTGAAGCAGAAATGGGAACTCTTAACAGTCACTCATCTCGCGGCTGTTCACCGTCGACTGGGAATATTCAACAATACCAGAGTGATTGTTATAACCATTCATCCACCACTTTCAGCCCTATGCTTGTTACTTCTCCAACTCCAAGCCCCACCTCAACAGCATCATCTCCTAATCCCTTACTGCTGCAACAATCCAATACACAACCACAATCTTACTCACAGTCATCTCGATATACACAACAGCAGCAAATAGAACTTAACATGCTCTCCTTCAGAAAATTCTACAAATAATGCGGGATCTTATTTTGCCACTTATACTGACATATAAATTAAATATTTTGGAAATATGTTTTTATTTACGAGTACCTACATTTGTATGATTTCTTAATAAATAACTTACCCGAACAAAGTTCGTCTTATTATACACACCTTCAGATAGTCCTTCCGTAGATTTTTATAAATGGCATCACATGTCTCTGGAATGATTTTGCCGAGAGCTTGCGGTGATATTCTAGTAGAGAATTTGAGGCATTCGTATGTCCTTCCTGTTGCAAGAAATCGTAATGTTGCTGTCAGGCGTTCATGTGGCGATATAGCTTTTCTCATGACAGTGTCTTTTTTCTGAATTGAAGGTGTAACCATTGATAATAGCTTTAGGTAAGTTCATCCATTCTTAAATAATTGCGATAATCTTTAGGCTCTGCGTTTAATTCTTTTAGCATCTTAATGTGGCTGTATTCATGTCTTTGTAATAACCATTTTTACACCACTTTTGTCGCGATTTTCTTTTCTTTTCCCTAGGAGGAGAAGAAGACCTACTAACGCTACAGCATCGTCGTAGTCGCGTTGTACGGACATGATTGAAAGCCCAACTGAAATTGTCTTCAGGTACACCGCTGCGTATATGGACAATGTCAAGTTCAGGTCAACTTGTCATGTTTACCTGAACAGGTATACCTGTCAGGTATACCGGAACGTGAGTGGCCGGCTTACATTAAACTCACTAATAGCCGCATCGCTACGAACCGCTGATATGTTAGAGCAGATGCAGCCTTTAAACGTATCGCTACGTATCGCCGATATCTTAGAGCGGCATACAAAAATATCAAGTTGTAATCACCCGCGCCATTATTACTAAGGAGGCTACCGTTCTATTTACCACCGATTACTAGTTCAAAGGTATCACATGGACAATTATTCTGGATAAAGGTCAGGCAGCAATATTTTTTATAATTACTAACACTTACCCCAACGGACGACGTTATCGTATGTATTTTCCATTTCTACAAGTGTCGCTAATATATTTTTGTTTTTTTTCTTGTTGGCGTTGAAATTATTAATTTGTGGAAAATCATTAAATTGTGTAGTAAAAATTATCAACCAATTTTCCTTGTTTTACAAAACAAATATCGTTAACAAAAAAAAAAAGAAAAAGCTCTTGAATTATTTACAATTTTGTTGTTGTTATGGTTTGGGAAATTAGTTGAACATAAATTAGTATTATTTTCTGTGCTAAAATAAAAGGGGTATAGCGTTATCACGATATTGTCGGTATTATATAGACATATATATATTTTTACTACCCAAATTGAGCGTTAATCGAGCGATAGGCTAATTTTAATTTTTTTGTTTTTTTATTTAGTTACCATCCTAACTGCTTTGAAATATATTAGTATCTTGATAATTGAAGGTTCTTATTATCTCTCATATTACCAATTCTCCGACCTCCTCTAAGTTACCTTTAGGAAGCCCAACGCAAGTGGCTGTCTTACGTCTGGTTTCTGGCATATATTTTACAGCCTGGCGCCCTTTAATTTATTATTTTCTGGTTAGGTAATTACTACACCCTTCCCCTCTCCGACTGTGGGCAAAACTTTTCTTAACTATCTACCTAAACGTAACAGTAGATTATAACAATATGGTTAACAAATACGATATGTAAATAATGCAGATCGTATCAAATAAATAGACTAGCATCCGGCAAAAATATTGTTCCCTAAGAAAATATAATGCGGCAATGGCCGACTACGTAATCCCCACCTCGATAATAGATTTACTTGTAGTTCAAAGGCGAATTTAGTATTAAATGTATCATTATTACTTCCCAAATTATGTATAATTAACCGACTTAACATTTACTTTAATAATGTAATTCTGGTGCAAACAAATGTGTAATCAATTTGTTGGGGGATCCCTCGAGCACAAAAATTATCACAACTTGCGCTAACTAATCCTAGATGTTAACGATTGTTTTTGTACATACATGCAATTATAACTATAGAAGTTCTGTAGAATCAGGTTACGCGCTGTTGATGTTTGTCACATCATTCAGGTATATACCAAATTGTTAGACGTCAACGAGCGAGAGAGAGGAAGAACGAGGAGTAAGACTGGCTGATATCTAAAGGTGATAAATAGGTATCAAGATCAAACATCGTCTGTGTATCAATAAGTAAGAGCAGCTCCGGTGTAGGATTCGTCTAATTTCAACATTATGGGCTGTAACATCCAAAGAGTATCGCCAACAAGAACTTAATTTCGTTCATGGGCTAATTTTGCTTCCAAGTGGTATAGGTTTAATCCCAGGTGGTAGGTCTAAAAAGATTGATCAAATGGTAGTCGCTATTACAAGGCAACAAATTAACTAATTCATCCACAAAGGCCGCCTGTTAAAAGAAAATCCATTTGGTTAATAAATAAAAATTCACAAAAATTACTTATTTTACTGATTTTTTAGCAAATACGCTTTGAATACTCATTATTATGACATTAGTAATTTGTCCTATTTTCCCTATCCAACATAATATGTTGTTAAATTGTGATGGAGTTGTGCCAGAAAAAAGTTATATGTTAATTTTTAATTTAACGTAGTAAATGCTTATATCAACTTTTCCGTGGGACACACGGTATATAAGCTTATTTTACTTTTCACTTTTAGTGTCAGTTTGCTGATGATGGGTATCGACATACGTAATATAGTTTTTTTAGGCAGTTTTTAATGTTTTCTTTTTCTGTTACAGATAGACGCTGCAGTTTACGGGTTCCATGCCTTTGATTATTACAAAAAAATAGGGTGATATTTAATTAATTTTTGAAACTTCTAGTTAGTATTTATTCACTTCGTTTACTAAAAAATTGAACTGGACTTACACAATTTGAAAATTAATAAGCATAGACATTCTTATACAGAATAAGTTTTTATCGTGACGATTAAATTTACGACTAACCTTGTTGATGACCATAAAAGTAAAATTTATTATAATATTTTAACATTAATAACAAGTAACAATCTAATTTTTGGCGATTAGTAAAAATTAATAGCATTCTTTTCGAGTTATATATTCCGACATGTTTTATTAGATCTTAAGTATATAACAAGCTGGGAATTTCTAATAAAATATTTAACGATCTCAAACATGAAACACTTGTTTAGATAAACGTAGTTCGCAAGTTGCATAAGACCTCTTGAACTGCCAGCTATGTAGGAGTGTCCGATTGTTAACTTTGCTATATACGATTTTTAATTAATCAAGATCTGGATTCCGCAGTTTGATAGAAAAGGCGTAAGCATTTCATGTAATTACAATGTACACGTTCAAATACTGTATGATTCGCTTCAGAATTATCTTAAGAAAGTGTTACGTTTGAAGTTTATGCCATTACAATGCCTAACCATCGATGTCGATATAAATCAAATGTGTATAGATTGAACGGATCGGCAAGTAGTACATTACATATCGGTCGTGACGGTTAAAAACTACCAGGAAAGACCATAAACAGCCGTACGGTACATGTTCTTTACTCTAATGCTCCCCATTTCACATTTCTTAAGTCGTTGGTAAAAACGTTTACTGTTTCATTGCGGCGGTGGCAGAAGAAGAATCGTGATTCTGATGATTACAAAGAGAGTTAAATGGACGTCACACTTTATTACGCAACTACTATCTACTATAGTTGTAAAGGTTGAAAAATAAGTTGGTCGTCACTGTCTTTTATTGGAATGAAATATTGTTTACATTCGTTTGTTCAATGGAATATTATATTATCAAAGGGTACAAATTATATACTACATTTACATTTACATCCAATATACTCAACACAACGTAAACACTACATAAATCGCGATTTAATTTGGAAAACTGTATCATACTATTTAACAATGATCTTAATGATTATTAAAGAATGGATTATGTACATTTTGCACATTTCTTAGATATTCTAATGGTAACCAATTTTTTTAGAAATAAGTTGGTGGTAAAGAAGTGAAAGTTTCCTACAGATGGGAGTTACCATTTGGATTTTTCCCTTAGGGATTAGAGTACCTGCTTTTATCTTAGGGATTAGCATAACTATATTTTAAAGTTCCGCGACAAACAAGTAAGAATTGGCCGACTGACGATTTTGTATCGGAAACGCTGCTGAAAACCATAGCTATGCCAATGGTGTGCGAGTAGCACATCTTAAATTCTAATAATTTGATGCACTGGTTGATTGTTGGGCCATTAACTTTGAAATAAGTTTCTGCCGGTTGCTTAATCCCGAGTTTGCCAAATGAAAGTTGCTAGTGACTCTTTTAAGTGTAGTACTGAATTAAAATATTAATGATGACGACTTGATTTACCAAACGACAACCAAGTGCGTGTTTAACAAAGTAAATAGGTACCTAATTGACATACTATAATTACTACTACACAAGTAACTTCTTTTGATTCTATAATTTTTTTTGCTTTGATAAAGGTCAGACGTCTTCTGACCGAAACGTTGACATGAACTAGTACATGGAGTTTTAATAGTTCATTCTAAAAAGTTACTCCTATAAGAAGGTCCATCATATGGTGGAACAAGCATACTGAAAAGCAATTAAGACAGGAGATTTCATTTACTCTATAATTTTAATTTCCTTCTTATGACAATGACATATCCTTTTCTATTTTATGTTCTTGCAGATATGTGGTTAAACCATTGTTAGTGCAGAAACTTAGCTGAAGTGTGGAAAGATAGTTTAACAAGCTAAAAATTGATGAAGATGTTCCTATGGTAGCTTAAAACGAAATTCCAAAAAATCCGAGGGAGACATGCCGCCATCTTAGAAAATCAGCTGCCATCTTGGATTTTTGAACGCACATTCTTGTACCTTCTGTATATTCCTTCCTAATTTTGATAGAAAAATCCAGTTTGTTTAGAATTGTTCGTTATAGTATTAGGAACACTTTGAACACCTTTCAAAGCATTTTATACTGGGTGGCCCACCGAAAACGAAACACGCCGATGCATAGAAATGGTCGAAAATGACCTTGAACGCAACTCCATTTAAGTTATTTAAGTTTCTTATACAGGGTGGCCTACCGAAAACGAAACAGGCCAATTTTTGGAGCTATCTTACACTTTCAAAAATAACGCTCGGACATATTTCGTCATATTTTGCTTAAATGGGGACATCTTCTGAAGACAAAGTTGACCTCGAAATATCAACAGGGCAGCCCCCATGTCGAAAATCTTAAATGGCATGATGGGTCGACATGTACCTCATATGAAAGCCCTCAAAAAATACGTTCCTGGGAAAACTCGGAAGAATATAAGCCGTGTGACGAGTGGATCTTTGTTGGACGCCTATGCTGTAAACCTCTTAATCCACTGCTGCTAACACTTCAAAACGTCATATGCTTTGTTAATCTGAGTGTTTTATTATATCTTTATTCTTTTATTTTAACTTCATTTTCGAGTTTTTTGGTAACGCTCTATGGAGGAAAGTATTCAGATGGACTTAGCAAGACTAGGTACAAACATTATCTAAAGACTATAGCAAAGCAACGTCAGATGTTCCACAATAACACAGCCCCCTGTGTGTACCAGCATGTGCAGGAATGGTGTGGAATTTCTATCCCTCCAACAATTTGGGGATGGAAAAGGAATCGGCTTGGAGAATTGACACCTATTACCACGACATTACTTCCAGTACCTGACTTCTTGCTAACTCTCATCAGTTGTGAGTGCAGGACGGATTGGGAGAGTAGATCCTAAGGTTGCCGAGGAAAACAACTTCCGTGTTCCCCAATGTGCAACAACTGCGCTGGCAATGGTTGTGCAAACATGCCAGAGCCAAACTTGGAATATTCTGGAAGTAAGGCAGTAGATAGCCTCAACGACTTACCTCCTACATGCTGAGAAATTGGTTTGATGGATGGTACAATCCTTCTCAAAAACTCGTCAGAGTAATGCGGTAAGTTGTTCTTTCTTTCGCAGTTATTTTATTTTTTCCGGAAACTTTCTTCTTTCCTACTTTCCTCCACAAAACATTTTTCTCCCCGCTACTTTCTTCCCCGTAACTTTACTTCCCGCCCATACTAAAAATGACAAAAAGTATTATGAGTATAATTTTTTAACGTAAGAAATTGTAATTACTCTAATCAACTAACCAACACCGTTTACCTCCTATTACATGAAAACAACTTAACTTAATTAAAACAAAATACATAATCCCTCTTAATACAAATAACACGTCGGAAGCAATATATGGTAACAAATTTTGTGCGTTTATTCATTTTCGTATTTTTATTATAAGCGGGGAGTAAAATAGAAATGGTTAAAAATTTACTTTAAACGCACAAATGACTATAAACGAAACCCAATTTAATTTAATTTTTGTTAGTTTAAAAGTTTCCTATATAAAAGTGTTCAAAGTGTTCTTTATACTACGACGAAAAATCTAAGCAAACCGGATATTTCTATCATAATTAGGAATAAAGTACAGCTCGTGAAAGAAATAATTCAACATGGCGGCTGATTTTTCAAAATGACGGCATGCTCTCCAACTCGCATTTTTGGAACTTTTCGTTCTACGGTACCCAAGGAACATCTCCACTAATTTTTAGCTTGTTAAACTGATTTTTCATTTTTCTTACACTTATATAGATTAACTGACAGAATAATAAGAAATGGCAAAAAACGAGTGAACTATTTTGGTCATGTTAAGCAATATGTAGAAAATATAATCAAACTAAATCATATCGAGGCATTATCTTGTACTATAAGTACCGCAAAAATTTCTAATGTAAATATTGTCAATAATTTTTAGCTTAATTTTATGTACCGAAAGTTTAGAAAAAATAAGTCAAGACCGAGGTCAAGAGAGATCAATATGTGATTATCATCATGATGAAGCTACGATTACTAATCAAAATATAAAGTCGGAAAAAGATGTGTCATCTGACAAAGGGCATGTTGTTCAAAACGATGGCACTACTCCAAAGCATGAAGTCAAGATGAATCTTCTTGGGTATTGATATTACGCACAGCAATTGTTAGCCTAGTATAAGACAAAACCAAATGTGTTTGATCTACCAAAAGATGCTCGTACACTTTCAAAAAATGGCTCTCAATTTTTGTATACATTTTTTCTCTTACCCGCCATTCGAAAAGGTTTTTCTTGGTGAGTTTAACCCTAAGTTTGCGCACCCATAAAACCAACTCTTTCCACGCCATCTTGGATTTAGTGTTTTTTTAATATCTCGCGTTACAATTATCGCATAGTCATAAACTTGCTGTTCTTGGATTTGTTTTGAGTTATATTTTCAACAATGTTATATGACAAAAAACTGTGCGTTATTGTTATTGCTTTTCAAAGTCGACAGAACGACTTAAAAAAAAGGTTTTTTTCCTTTTCGTTGTGATTGGCTCCAATTGCATTCTCCTCTGCACCGATTCACTTTTGTACTTGACAATAGGTTTTTAACTGAACGTTGCCTCACTGCTGAGCTCGTGGAAAGTAAACGCGATAAGTCGGTTTTAGTTTTCAGACTGGCCGTGGAAAAACCTGCACGACCACAAAAGAAAATGTAGAGTACTCGAATGACGAAGAATTGAAAAGAAAAGAAAGCGAACCACCTGTGATAAGTGAGAATGAAGATGACAATGGCTATCAATATCATAACTGTGGAGTAGGCCTATCGGGGAAACCACATGAAAAAAAAAACCCGCCGTGAACTCTACCTCAAGGGTGGTGTGGAATTGAGTTCGGAAAAAGCAGAATTGAACAAATAGGCATATTAAACAATGTATGATGCATAACAATTGTTTATTTTTATAAATGAACGTGGGACAAGTCGTATTATGATGAAATGCAGCGCGGATCGCTAGCGCTATTCAAAATCCCGCGCGGAACATAGCAACTTCGCGGTCGATTGACGGACGAAAAATGGTCGTATCGGGATAATTTTTTTTGAAAATGCTAGAAAAGGTAGTAGCCCAAAAGGAAAAAAAACTCTTTTTTAAGTCGTTCTGTCGACTTTGAAAAGCAATAACTTTTTTCTCTTTAACGCACAGTTTTTTATCATATAAGATGGTTGAAAATATATCTCAAAACAATTCGAGACACCAAGTTTATAACTGTACAATATTAAAAACGAGAGATATAAAAATTGCAAAAAACACCAACCCAAGATGGCGGAGAAAGGGTTGATTTTAGGGGTGGATAAACTTAATGTTTAACTCACAGAGGAAAACCCTTTCGAATGAAGGGTAAGAGAAAAAATGTATACAAAAATGGTGGGTCACCTCTATAAAAATTTCTTAAACACACTGGACTAAGAGTTGGAAAGCTATTAAATTGTTATATGTTGGACCAACAATTTTAATGAAACCACACAGGTATAAATTTGAATTGCACAATATGAAATTCTGTTATATAATTTCAGTGATACTTTTGGTTCATAAACTGCACTGTAATTAATTGAAATTGGTGAATTTTGCCCGAGGTATATATTGGTGCATAGTGCATAATAGGAATAATTTGATTTGCTTCCCTCTTCCTCTCTTTTTTTCCTCTCGTTATACTCCTCCAATTTACCCCTTCGCTTATTTTCTTTCTCTATTAATTACCCCACTATTCTCTGAAATGCATTTTCCCACCCTTCCACATACAATCTGCATGACCTTTTGTCATCTTCTAACCAATATTTATTGTCGTTCTCCTTATTACTACAACTAAACTTGGCTATAACTTTTTCTTTTAAACTTCTTTCTTCCAATAAATATCGTGGTAATTCTTCTGTTACTAATATAATATACTTTTCGTTACATTCTCCACTCCTCTTGCCCGTGTTTAATGGTTTGATTCTTTACTTCTTTCAACACTTATATAAGACTGCTTTTCTCTGCATTTATTTCTTCTTTCTTCGTATCTCTCGTTTCCGTTTGCACTTATATTTTTCTACTTTTATTCCTTCCTCTATTATACATCTTTATCTAGCTCTAATATCAATTTCCAATAATATTCTTTTGTTTTCTCCGGTTTTCCCTCTTTATACCCCATATTTCTGTCTCTTCTCTTTTTATGTCTTTACAAACATTCTCTTTCCTATTCCTTATACCTGCTCTACTATTGTACTTCCCATCTTCGCTAATTTTCTTATATGTCGGTCCTTGTTATCATATCTCAAATCAATCAATCCTAAATATCTCAATTTAATCACGCTCTCTAATTTCTTCTTCCCCGATCACAATTTCACACTCTTTCGCCCCTCTCTTTTTTTTTCATTTGCATACCCTTTTTCTTCATGTTTGCATCACCACTATGTCTCCTTTTTGTGCTTTCGTTGTATCTTCTATGTAGTTAATTTTTGTTAGATTATTTTGATAATTCACTTCTGAATTTAAGTTTCAGTACAATTAAAATTTTTTTTCGAATTCAGAGTATAGGAAAAGACTTTAGTAGCATCGTCAGGAGCGATTTAAAGGTTATTATTCATGGAAGCAACATTTTGATGACTATCAATTTGAATATAATTTCAGCATTTATGTCAAGAGCATGGAACAAATCCCATCGTTAACTCGGTTCCTTATCCTATTTCGAACAAATCAGCGCCGAGGTTAACGACCCGTTATGTTTCTCTTTTGTACAATACGGAGGTATTTCCTTAATTGCTCGGACTTCTTTCAGTCTAAAATCTGGCTTGATTGGCAAATTGACTTTACCTTGAACTTTCGTTTGTTTGTTTGAAGTTTCTCGCACCTTTCGATAAGTAGTAAAACAATGACTCTGATTGTGGAAGCTCTAGTACTTACCTATTAAAATTTACAATTTAAGTTTAGGAATCTCCTCTCAACATCAGAGAACCGAGGCTGCTCACGTTTCCTTAATCCGACACTACTTCTTTCAAAATCTTATTCATGACAACAAGTAGACACCTTACTGGTTCGGATGCTGAAAAACCGAATTATTCCATCATCTGGAACTATTTTACGAAATATTTAATTACAGTTTATATATAAAGTTATAAACAATTAAATTATTGTTCAATTTGCTGTCTCTTGGTATATAAAATAGTTGAAAGGCTTTGAATAAGAGTAGTCATTGACTGTGTTCTTTCTGAAGGAATTCAACAAAACTCTAATCTGAATTAAATTACAAACGAACTGAAAACACACACTTAAGAGTTGTGGGGTAAATACAAAGCGTACATGACACGGGAACATTTTAATGAATACTAAACCATCGCTAACACTCAGTTAATAACTGAAGCTGGAACCAAATAATTTTATAAATACATAAAACAAAATTTGGCATCACAGATAACTACAATAACCTCAGTTGTGGACAAATTGCTACCTGTACCAGATACGGAGGAAACAACAAGAGTGCGGAACTCACTAACGGATGTGTTGATTACAAGGAACATAGTCCTTAAACAACTATCAACCATTTGAGCCGATTCTGCGCCAGGGCCGGACAATTTATCTCTAAACTTTTTAAAAAAAGTGTGCTGTTAGCCTGGCTGATACTATTGCAAACTTAATGCATCTATCGTTAGCCTAGGACTGCTCCCTCCAGAATGGAAAAAATGTATGGAAAGAATTATAGCCAACTGAATTTTTAATCGCAAATGTAATTATTCCGGATTGTCAGAATGACTTCATACAGGGCACATCGGTTTTTTCAAATATGCTGCTTAACTATAGATTTGTGAACTAAGTTACCACACTATACAGGTTTATATTGATCTTTTGGGGCACACTTATATCAAAATACAATAATGAAAATGTACCATACGAATAAATAAATAAATTGACGATCGATTATTAATTGACGTCATTAATATGGACATTGAGAAACTGTTCGATCAAGTTTTACATCAGAAGTTGTTGCTCAAGCTCGAACATTGTGATGTGAGAGGAAATCAATTGAAATGGATTACAGACTTTTGGTCGATCTTAATCTTATCCAGTAAGAAGTGGAGTTCCGCAAGACTCAGTTCTCGGTCCTATATTATTTCTTGCTTATACAGCAGATCTAATCTTTCTTTAATAATCCATTGCAGAATGCTACATCCTGCAGTCATACTAGACTAAACTGAGTCGCTGAACTAAAACGTGGCTGCTAACACTCAACACAGACAATTAAACTATTCTACATTGGGACTAATAATCTCAAGCTAGACTACATGCTAGAAGGAAGAAGAATCATTACGCAGGACTCAAAGTAGTCGTAGCATATCATCCATATTGTAAAAAAAGCCAACAGTTTGTTGTATATGATCAAGAACTTCAAGTTCCTAACCAAACGTGCTCTTGAAACTGTATAAACCTATATGCGCCTACTCTTAGAGTTTGGTTGTAGTATCTGAAATTCTTTCTTAATTAAAGGTATTGAAATACTTGAAAGGGTCTTCTACATAATCAGTACAACTGCCCCTTTATGAATATGTTTACATTATGTGAGAACATCCACCTTCGAGGAAATGTGCTCAAACTTACTTATCTGCGTTTCCAAGGTCAATGTCGACAAATTTCTTTGCTCTTCAGTGACTAATATATGGAGCCCTTTATCTAACGATATTATCTATTTTTTTTGGTGCGTCTCTCAGCAATCGGTTCGTTTTTTGAGTATACCCGCCCATAAGGAAGTTTTATTAATTCCTTCCTAGAAATCATAGGAATATTGAAAAGTAATAAATATATTGACTAAATAACCAATGGGACGCTTACGCGGTACAGAATAAGATCCACGACTCATCATCCAGTGGTATAGTGTCCCTTATAACACACACGTCATCAAGTGCTCGGTACGCTCTTTGACCAACCAACTTGCAGAATTAGCTCGACTATTACATATTAAGAAATTAAAGAAACTGTTTGGTGGAAAGAGATATGACTCTAATGAAAAATGATTCGTTTTGGAATAAACAAAGTTTTGCAAAAGGTTGGTTTTATTCGTCATTATACGAAGTTACTGATGATGAACGTGAAGAATATTTTCCCGAATAATATTATAAGAAAGGCTACACTTAATGAACTCAATAAGAGAAGAGAAGATCCTTCAAAATAAGAAGGAAATAAAAGGCTGAGTCGTAGTGTTTATGAATGAATAAAATTATGTTAATAATCTATTAAAATATACCAAATGCTGACCTTCAAAACTGTGTTCTACAATAAATTAGGAACTGTGTGTAGTCCCATTAACATTGCAAATAGCTTTTATTATTTGGGAATCTATAACAAGTTATGTAATTATTAATTTATTACCTACGATAAATGTCGGTGCATATATTTTGCATTTGACGTTTTAATCAGTGCGATTACCCAACGATTAGATCACAAAACTGACGATTTCATTAAAAAATGTCGTAACCAGAGGTAGATTCAGAAATCAAATTTAAAAAATTTATGACTTAATTTTGTTTTCGACTGTTTCAAAGGTTAGTGTTTCGTGTCCACAAACCACAGTTGCAACGGTCACGAACGTTCTGTGCCCCACTGACCTCTGACCACCTTCGCTTCAGGTACTGCCCATGGTATACATTCAGATTTCGTAAACTGAAACAACCATAATCATTCGATTAAAGTTAAACGTAAATGAAGCGTTCGATAATAGTAATCGGTAGGCAATTTATTAGTACCAACGTTTTAAAAGTCATTGCGAACTTCTTAATCCGATGCCCAGGTAAATGTTATGTAATTCGTATGCAGTTGCTTTTCTCACGGCGATCTTTTCTAAAACGGTAAAATACGTATTAATTGATTTTCTAAGATGCAAATAGAAAAACTTAGACAGTCCAATTACCTTGCAAAAATAAACAAATCCGCGAATATTCAAAACTATGTTATTAAATCTTGATATAGAAATAAATCAACGTTAATTCCAAGTTAAAATTGGCGTGGAGGTGCACGTAAATTCAATTTCTTTGTTAACTTACACGGAAAATTAAAAATTAGTTACAGATCTAAGCAGACGTAATAGATGCCGCTTTTAAAACATTTTTTTTCTAATAATTCCATCGATTGTTCATAACAAAAGATCATTTCGTGCACGTTAAGCATGCAAAATTTTTCAGCTAATCGATAATTTTGGAAAAAAAATTTAATCATAATCCAATAGGTAGTTAATATAATAAAATAAAATAATAAATTTTCCTGTGTATCTTTTTAAGCATGAAATTATAACTAAGATCTGGTTTACAATCTGCAAATGTAAAGTTTTAAGGTTTGTACTTGTGAAGATTGAAGAGTGCTTGATATTATTTCAAGAATGGTGTTAGACCCAAACACGCTGGTTAACATGACTATACAAAATGAATTGTTAAGGTAGCAAAGTAAAGAGTAAAATATTTTGAATTCGTTCAGAAATAAAATTAATTAAAAATAATCAAGAAACTAACAATTCTTAAATGTTAATTTTTGAGGGATCACATTTTGCACTTCTTCTTTTTTCGTAATTGGTTTTGAAAGCATATTGTTCAATTTCTTTCGTAAACATTTATGATCGGTAATGTTATTAATACGGTGTAAAAAGGAATGTATGTGATTTTTTCAACATACAGGGGATCACCACTTCGAGATTCATTATTACCGGTGTTGAAACAGTGGTACCTAAATAAAAAGTTTTTTTTTTAACCAAGTTTTGCATAAATTAAAATTGTTTTGAAGGATACAGGAAGTTCCCAAACTATACACTTATGAAACCATACTCGATTATTTTGAACGAAACATCCTATATATTATAACATTTTTGGGTTTCTTGTTTAATTTGAGGTAAATTTTTTTTAAACCTTCTATTCCTAAATGGTAACGGAATTATCTTAACTTTACAAGAAAATGGACAGTCTTAGAAATTAAATCGGATTTAGTTACTTGGTGAAGCTGAAAAAGCGTAAGTGATGAAAATAAGTTTAAAGAGGTTGTACAGAGTGATCCAGAATGTCATACCAATTAAGCAATGTGCAAATGCAAATAATTTTTATTTTTCAATGAAACACCCTGTATTTGTTTTATTGTATGATATGCAGAAATAATTATTTTATCAAGTCACTATGGGTTCCCTATATTTAACTGTTTTGGTTCTTAAGGTATTTTTATATTTTCTACATCAGTAGTAATGAATTATCTCTAAAACGAATTGGTTGATACGATATTTTTAATCTGCGAGTGATGATAATTTCTCCTAATAATGTTGACACAGTTGTAGAAATCCTTCTTAGTGGAGAACAGGGCAAATAAATAATCACTTGAAGTAGTTTTATTTGCCCTGTTCTCCACTAAGAAGGATTTCTACAACTGTGTCAACATTATTAGGAGAAATTATCATCACTCGCAGACTTCATACCTTCGTAACTCAACAATGAACAATTCACTACCATGGCACCAGCGCCTGAGGAAGGAAACACTTTGTTTAATTATTTAAATATAACGTTTCCGAAACGTCGCAAGATAATCACTTGAAGTAGTTTTATTTGCCCTGTTCTCCACTAAGAAGGATTTCTACAACTGTGTCGATATTTTTAATTGTAAAATGTGTAAAAGAAATCGTTTACGTGTACTTTCCATTTATAGGCACAGATTCAAGAAACAAACTATATCGTGACTAAAAGATAAGTTTTAAATACCTACGTCAATGCGCTTTTTTATTTTTCTGTACAAGTTAAATAATTTTTAAAAAAACTAATCAATGGTATCTAAGGAATGAATAGTGTAATGTATTATAAAGTTACATAATAAACATATTTTACTAATATTTACATTAAACAGCATATTGTGAGAACTACTTTTTTGGGAATAATTCATTGATACTGAAATATGAAATCAGAAGAGATTAATTTTGACACAAATTGTTATTTGAAAATTAGAGATTAATTGATTTCTATAACACTCTACCTAAATCTGTAGTAGATGCCGCCGATAAAAATCAATGAATGCTGAAACATATCAAAATATCTTAAAAGCAGAACAATTAATTGTAGGGAACGTTTGAGCATTAAAGATCTAAGCTAGCACAGGTAAGCACAACTAAAACGCTAGCACACCTCTAATAACATACATTTGAGGTTAGAATTTGAAGGGTTAATGCGGCGCTAACCTTCTCACAAGTAATATCAAATTTTGACGTTTGCACACGAAAAGAATAGCTAGAATAGGCTAGCACAACTTTGCTAAACGTTAGCGCATCTTTAACTTTTGACGTTTGAGCATTAAAGAGCTGAATTAGCATAGGCAAGCACAACTAAAATTAATTCTAGCACATCTTTAATATGCGACGTGTTCCCAAAACAAATTAAATTTTTGATGATTGCACACGAAACAGAATAGCTAACACAGGCTAGTACAACTTTCCTAAACGCTAGCACATCTTTAATGTATGGAAGTTAGCTCCCCCACAACAAAATTTAGAACTTTTGACAGGGGGGGGTCACATCATTAATAACAGGGTTATTCACGTTTGAATCTGAAAAACTCTAAGCGACGTTAGCCCTTCCACAAAAACTATTAAATTTTTGATGATTGCACACGAAAGAGAATAGCTAACACAGGCTAGTACAATTTTGTTAAACGCTAGCGCATCTTTAATAAAGGAGTTATTGAGAGTTGAATCTACGGAAGTCAGCTCCACCCCACAACAAAATTTCGAATTTTTGACCTTTGAACATTGAAGATCTGAACTAGCACAGGTAAGCACAACTAAAATTAACGTTAGCACACCCTAATAACACGGTTATTGAGGTTTGAATTTGGAAGGGTTTAGACGGCGCCAACCTTCTCAGAAAAAATATCAAATTTTTAATGTTTGCACACCAAAGATAATAGCTACCACAGGCTAGCACAACTTTGTTTCCTAGATTAAACCTTCAATAACTTCGTTATAAAAGTGCGCTGGCGTTGAGCAAAGTTGTGATAGTTATTATCCATTGTGTGCAAACATAAAAATCCGTTATTAAAGGTGTACTAGCATTGAGTAAAGTTGTGGTACCATGTGCTAACTGTTTTTTTTTCGTGTGCAAACATCTTGTGAGAGGACTAAGGTCGCCACAACCTCTTCAGATTCAAATCTCATTAACTCATTTATTAAAGGTGTGCTAGTGTTATTTTTAGTTGTGCTGGCCGGGTCTAGCTGAGTTCCTTAATGTTCAAACGTCAAAATTTTGAATTTTTGTTGTGGGGGGGGGGTCACATAACAGGGTTATTCAGGTTTGAATCTGGAAAAGCCTAAGCGGCGTCAGCCCTTCCACCAAAAAATATTAAATTTTTAATGATTGCACACGAAAGAGAATAGCTAGCACAGGCTAGTACAATTTTGTTAAACGCCAGCGCATCTTTAATAATGGAGTTATTGAGAGTTGAATCTACGAAAGTCAGCTCCACCCCACAACAAAATTTCGAATTTTTGACTTTTGAACATTGAAGATCTGAGCTAGCACAGGTAAGCACAACTAAAATTAACGCTAGCACACTTCTAATAACAGGGTTATTGACGTTTGAATTTGGCAGGGTTAAGGCAAAGCCAACCTTCTCACAAAAATATAAAATTTTTGATGTTTGCACACGTAAAAGAATAGCTACCGCAGGCTAGCACAATTTTTGCTCAACGCTAGCGCACCTTTAATAACGGAGTTATTGAAGGTTTAATCTATAGAAACCAACTGTTCCCTCCCACAACAAAATTTCGACTTTTGACGTTTGAACAAATCTTGCAAAGGGTAGCACAACTAAAATTAACGCTTACACACCTTTTAACGGAGTTATTGAGGTCTAAACCTGGAAAGGCGTAGTTTCACCAAAGTTATGCTCTCTATTTTCTTTCGTGTGCCAATATTTAATATTTCAACGTCAAAAGTTCAAAATTTTGTTGTGAAGGGGCTGGCTTCCTAGGTTCAACCTTTAATAACCCGTATTAAAAGTGCGTTGGCGTTGAACAAAGTTGTGATAGCTTTTATCCTTTGTGTGCAAACATCAAAAATGTGTGCTAGTGTTGAGCAAAGTAGTGCTAACCTGTGCTAGCTATTCTCGTTCGTGTGCAAACATCAAAAATTCTATATTTTTTGTGAGTGGCTAAGGCGAAGCCTCCTCTCTTCCCCAGATTTAAAACTTAAAAACTTCGTGTGATAGCGCTGCGCAAAATTATGTTAACTTGTGTTAGCTGTTCTATTTAGTGTGCAAACGTCAAAAAGTGGATTTTTTATAGGGGGATAAGGCGACCGAGCTTAATAATTCCTGCATATCCTACAATAAAAGTAATTGCAATTTAACATTGCGGAACTGGTATGTCATTTTGGATCATCCTGTACAATATTGAGAAATACTTGAGAAAGAATTCGATGCAATACTTTCAACTCATCACCTAAGCGCTTGTTTTTTAGATTCACCAGCTATCTCATATCTGATTGATAATTCAAAAATTAGGGAGTTTCAAATAATCGAGTAAGGTATATGTGGACCCCCTCATTTGATTTTATGTAAAACTTGACTATAAAAACGTTTCACTAACCACATTTTTTTCTTTTATTACAACAGCGCTATTATTGGAGTTGTAAACCATCCTGTATAGTAGTAGAAAAGAATTCAAAATATGTTAGAACTAGAAATTACTATAAACTATTATTAATGACTGATTCTAACATAACCCTTTTTTAATTTATTATAGAGTGTGTGCCTATTTGGCGTCTATTATTAAAAAGTATAAAATTAGATGGGAAAACTTTTAGAAAATTGTATCGGCAATTTATTGCATTTTTAAATTAAGAGGTACCTCCTGTAGTTTTTGAGATAAATTTTAAAAACGAGCATTTTCTAAAATCCCCATTTACCCGCTACTTGAAGAATTGCCCAAGATAGTAATATTTATAGAAATCTTTATTATGTAAGATGCCGGCTGTAAACTTTTCAACATTGCGAAAACGCTAAGTGCATTTTTTAACGCAATATTGCAAATTCTTGCTAACCGAATAAAACAGTAGTCAGTCATAATTGCAGAATTGTGAACCTACATACACGTGTTTCGCTTTATTTAAGACTCGTCAGTGTAGGGTAGCTCAAACTCAAGCCTACAAAATTCACCGAAATATGCTATCAGTATTTCAAAGCAAGAGATAGTCGGTGTCACCACCTCATGGACAGTTCCCATTTTCAACATTGCAAAAAAGCTAAACTCTATTTAATACAAAGGATCAGTATTGACATGCAAAGAAGGAACCCCGCTAGTATTCGCATTCAACTATACTGTGGAAAAAGGGGACAAATACAAGATCTTAGAAAAGTGTGCAAAACGTTAGACTGTTTTCGAAGACTCCAGCAGCTATTAATTTATTTAAATAATATTTTTACATGCTATAACTTTTTTACGTCTTTGATATAGCATGGTTATAGACCATCGCTCATCATGCGAGAAAAAATATTCTCTAAAATCATAAAAAAATGAGATTTTGATTATACGATGAAATGACGATCTACCTGTTAAATAAGATAAATTTTTGCAGTTATATTTTTAATTCTACAACCCTTTTTCATTTGAAATTAAAACAAATGGTGGAGTTGACAATCATGATTGGTTTATGGCTAATTATCCTCGTAAGAATTCCTCAAGGTGGAGAGATAAATTAAAATCAACTACTAATTAACCGAAGTTTCGCCCACTCCTGCGTAAGCTTTATCAAGGTTTCTTAAATTAAAGAGTGGAGTCAAATTTAATACTAGATAAAATTCCAACATTATTGATTAAGTTTGTAAATATGCTTGAGGATATTTAGACATAACTATAATTTGGAGGATTATTAAATTCAACAGAACGATTGGTTTATTTTAAAGCCACACTATTGCTATTATGGAAAAGTTTATACTTTGGTCCAACCAAACATTACATCTTGATTTTAGGCTTTAATATTTATTTTTATTTATTCGTATGATACAATTTAAATATTGTATTGTGATGTAAGTGTTATGTATGGTGCCCTAGAAGATCAGTATAAACCTGTATAGTGTGGTGACGAAACCGTGTGCAATAGTGGTTTGGGCTTTAATATAAAAATCGGAGAAGTGCTTTGATTTGTCGATTTCTGAATTGAGGGGGGGCAACTTGTCTGCTTTCTTCACCCACGCAACTTCAAGGGGTGTTAAAACAGATAAAATAGTGAAAGAGCTAATGTGAAAAAAAATAACCAATATTAATGAACTACACCCGAAATTGCCAGCATTTAATAGGTAACCTTTCATTCGTTATTTTTTTCCATATTACCTCTTTCACTATTTTATCTCTTTTACCACCCCTTGAAGTTGCGCGGGTGAAGAAAGCAGACGAGTTGGTCCACCTCGAATCAGAAATCGACGGGTCCGAGCGTTTTTCCAGATTTGCATTTTAAAGGCCTAAAATCGGGATAAAAAGTTTTGTTTGGACCACCTTGTATATGAGAAATGCAAGCATTAGCATTAACAGATTTTGATGGAATTGAGTTTTTTTTAATTAACCAAAATTATTTTTTGATGGTTTTCTTTAACCGCTCGTGTTCGAGGATTACCTTGAATTAAAGTTTAAGAATTAAGTGTATTGAGATTTAAAATTTATTGGTGAATTTTTGTGCTTTCAAATGTCAAACTCTTTTAACGAACCTTGTTCAAACCAAAATATACTTAATATGCTATTACTCCTACTAATTATTATCATGTTGTAGAACTAATTGGTTTTGTTCTTGTATTTTGTTATTATAATATATAATGATAATGGCAGGAAATTGTAAATTTGCAACAGGTAATAACACTTCAATAAAATCCGCTTTATTAAAAGTGTGTAATATTTACGTGTTAGTTTAGTAATTGTGGACATTAAAATGATTGCAGTGTATTATTATCAATTTGTTTTGCTTAATTGTGTACGTTATTTCTATTACTATCAAGTATTTTCATAAATTTTTGGTTGAAAACGGTCATATTTGGACAATTGCATATTCATTGCGGACGTGCTAATGTTATATGCATTCCGTGTAGTTTCACATGCGAAAAAGAATAGCAAGTAACAAAAATATTTTTATGTAAGTAACCACTTCGTGTGTTTTAATATTTATGAAGTTTTAGGAAATGCTCTATGTAAAAATCTAACGGTCAACGATACGCTTTAATTAAGCTGTTATTTTTCATTTGCAATTAATTGTTAGATAATGATCGTAAAAGTTTAGTGTTTTAGCTCGAACAACTGAATTTTTTTGTACTTAAAGTAAATAATCTCATAATTAGGTATAATAAATATTTTCAACCTGTTCTTCTTCAGTCTCAACAAAACAAATTAAAAAATGTTATTCCTGAAACTTACCATATCAGTACCGAATATTAATTTATATTACAGTAAAATAGTATATTACGCAACAAGATTAGCGAATCAACAAAACCACTTTTTTTATTTTATAAAGACAACAAAAAGTGTGGTCAAATAAGGACATAGCAACGGCACACAAAATGTAATTCTCTATATCGACAAATAGACAAACACAGAGTTTTCAAAAATTTGCTTTCCTGTAAGAAAACAAATATTCTGAAAAAAAAACATTTCTTTAGGAACACTAAGAGAAGTACTGCTTTGAATTTTTTAAATACCGTTGCTACATTCTTGGGAATTTTCAAAATTAATTGGCACAACGAAAATGAATTCATTGCAGATATTCACCATATCTGATTTTTAGGTCAATTAAAGAAATTTTACTTTTTATGTGTTTTTCGAGGAATTTTATTTTAAATTTTTAAAATTTCGCCTCGATTTCTCGCTTAAAATGTGTCTGATAAACCAATCGTCTTCGTAATATACAGCATAGTACTGTCCAGGAGTAGTGAGCGAGGTGGAAAGTTTGCATCACATTGCGCTTTCGAATATACTTCGTTGTCATCACTGTCATCATGATTGATCACATCGTCTTCACTATCCTCAGAACTCGTCTAAGAATGTATTCCTCGTTTTCTTTTAGTGTTTTTGATATTTTCTTGAACAGTTTCTGCTGTTTGTTTGTTTTTCCGTTTTTACGTTGAGTAAAATAACGACATCTTATTAGAGCCACTTTCCAATCTATTGATATGTGTTCACCTTTCCTTATTCTGTTATAAATATCCAATAGTATTTTATTGTCTTTGACTCCCATCTTTTTTATCATTTCTGCATTAATAGACAGAGAACTGGGGCCGGAATTTGTGTTGTGATATCAACAAGCAACACATTGCTGAAGACGCTACCGTGCTAGTTGTGGCTTAGGGTAGGTATATAGGATGTAGAACTTAGTCGTTCTTGGAAGTAATTCTCCATCTGTCTATCACTTTTTTGTCTTCTTTCAGTATTTCGTCCTTTTTGTTTTTTGTATAACTTTTTTCACGTTTTCTACCTTTCCCCATTTCTTTCACCAACATTTTCCAACTTTAGTCCAAATTCTTCCCAACTATTTTTTTTCTGCAGATATCAATTGTGTTACGTGTTTCTTTTCTTCCTGTAGTCTTCATAATGTTTTATCGTTCTGTTGGATACATGCTTTTATCTTTCTTTTAATTTGATTTTGAATTGCTCCTGTCTACCATACTACTTGTTTTTTCCTATTTGTTATTTTGTTTACTACACAAGTTTCTTTTGCCAATGCTTCTTTTAGTACTAACCATATTTCTTTAACTGTTTTACCTTCTGTCTTTACTATTTATTTAAGGACATCTGAAGTTCAGCAATGTTTTGTATTCTTGTCTTGATTATCTGTTTTTCCATTATTTTGTTTTGCTATTTCTTTAACCTACTATTTTTTTGCCATTGTCGTGACTGGCGCTTGGACCGGTCCATTATATGTCGTCATGCAATGGCTGTGTTGTTATATTTTATATTCTTATTTACCTTCTATAATTTTTACACACTTAATTAATATTATTACATGTGAACACTAGGGTGGGTAAGGGTTGGCATGTTTAGGTTTTAGTGGTTTTCCTAAACCTTGAAGTAAATGCTTTGCCAAGACGAACCAATCCACTATTGCACACGGTTTCGTCACCACACTATACAGGTTTATACTGATCTTCTGGGGCACCATTCATAACACTTACATCACAATACAATATTTGTGTAATGTACCATACGAATAAATAAATAAATAAATAAAATACTATTTTTTGTTGCAAACTTTATTTAACTTATATGTTTTTATTTATCGAATTCATTCATTTTCTTGTGACCTTTATTTTCAATATTATCTTTGTCTAATTCTTCTTTTATTTCTGCAATTATATAATCTATTACTGACTTTTCCTTTCTATTTTCTACTTTTATAGTGTATGTATGTATTTTTGTGTTGAAACCATGGGTTAGTTATCACCATACTTTACATTAGACCGAAATCTGGTAATCTTGTATTGTTGTTATTCCTAAAACCTTCAACAAACTCTTCTAACACTTTATTGTACGTAGAGTCTTGTTCCTCCTAAGATGTATTTCTCCTTTTGTCATATCTGTACCTCATTAAGTTTTTGCCAGTACCTCTGTTTGGTCTCATATATTTCAGTTTTTATCTGATCCGTAAGTTACTATTATTGTTTTGTTTTTGATTCTCATCTCTTAATTCCACCGATAAAATGCTTTCCCCACGATCATCAGTGAAATATAGTACTTTTGAAATCATTTTAAATAATAGAACAAAAAATTCTCGCCCTTGATATAGAATATTTATTACAAAGCACTTACTTCTTATGGGTTTTGCATGTATTTTCATTGAATGACAAGTAACAGAATGGATATTCTTTAATTATGCTCAACGAAATAATTATACAGCCATGATTTTCTGAACTGTCAGTGTCAAATGTAAATGCAACGTTTTACATGTTTTGAGGCAAGTTTTAATTTAAATTTTATAAAATGAATAAAAAACCGAGCTAATCAGATATTTTCGTGGAGAAAATACGGTCTGCTACTCGATTAGGATGAAAATTCCATCTGCTCCTGGTGCCTCACGCTCGATAACGCTTGGAATCTTCCACTCGTATCGAATTGTCATTTTAACTTTGTTACAGAATCTACTATTCTAACCTCACCTTATAGTTGTAAGTTATATTTTTCCAACTTTTGTCAATTATACAACCTTCTCAAATTTTATCTTCTTGCCATTTAAACTCCTAACGTTCCTTGTCCCTATTTACCTCTTTAGCCATAACTATTGCCATCTTTGTTAGCGTTTCCTTGTCCAAGATTTTACTTTTACTAATATTGTTTTGTTTGTCTCTACTTTTCCAATTTTAAATGCTTTTCGATTTCCGGTTTCGCTAATTTTTCTTGTGTGATTTCTTCAATCTTTTTAACTTCTGTATTTTCAATTTGTATTCCTATGATTAATTTTTTTCCTTTTCGCTCTATTTTGATCATCGAGGTTTTCCTTCATATTTTCTAATCTTATTTTTAGTTCGTCATTTTCTTTCCGTATTATTTTCCATTTTCATCTTTCTTTCTAATTTTTCTTTAAGTTCTTTAATTTCGACTAGTTTGTTTCTAAATTTTTTTTTAATTTTTCAATGTTATTTCTTGCGTCTTCTTTAATATCTTGTTTCTACTCTTTCAGTTTTGCTAATATTTTATTCATTTTGGTTCCATCTTTTGTTCTTGTTTATTTTCTGTTTCACTTGTTTTTTGGTGCTGTTGTATTTTTATAAAACTTGTTTTTGTGGAGTTGTTGTTGTTTTCTGAAATGCCACTTGTTCTGCTTCTTGTTTTCAAACTTTTCTTGTAGTTCTTCTGATCTTTTTATACCTGGGCTTCATGGTAAACTATTAGCTTTGATTCTGAATCTTCTGTCTTCAAATTCGCTCATTTAAATTTTAATTCTTGTTTTTGTGATCTTTGTTTAGATACCTTTCTCGCGAATTTCGACTCTAACTTAATTTTCGCTCACAAGTATGTTACGCCCCTAGTTTAACACATTATTTCTAATTCAAACGAATCAGTACCGTGCTCGCAAAACCGCGCTTGTGCGTCTGTGTTTGTTATTGATAGTAAACGTGCCTAAATCTTTGTTTTCACTAACTCTTATCGTATTCTGTATTGAATTTCGTTATTTGATTATTATTAATTTATTGCTACTGAGTTGTTTTTTCACCGTATAGTTTGATCTGTTAAGCATCCATAATAATCCCCTAAGCATTCACTCTAATAAACTTTAAACTTTGTAAACGGGCCGTTACCTACGGTTGTACAATCGTTTATACAGTTTCTATAAGTTAAAAATTTAAGAAATCATATTATCATTGAGCGAATTAATCTCTAGTAAAGATTCATCTACTTCACATTTATCCTTTTCAATTAAATTTTAAATAGGAACTTTGTTTCAAAAAGTTTTTTTTCACTATGCTTTTTTACATTCATCTGCAAATTTTCTGCTGAATAACAAGATCAACATTTTTCTTATTTGGGTCAGTTAATTTCAATTTTGAAAATTTAAATAAATTTTTTTCTAAAATAGAACAAAATTATCAAATTAGGGAACGATACTGTGCGGAATCGGGTCAAAGACTTTAACTTGTTAAAACGTTCCACCAAATAATGTCCTCCTTATGAATTTTGGGAATTATTCTCATGAGAAAGACAAAAATTCTCTTGAAAACATAAAGTTGGTATTCTTGAAAATTCCCCATCTCTATTTCTTTTCTTACGACGTTGAAGAAATAGCAGATAAGAAATTTTGAAAATTAGCAACTTTAAAATAATTTCCCACAATTCAAGAATAATGGTCCTGATCAGTTATTATGCAATCACTCTAAGTAATATATATTGCGATGTTAACTCCGCATTCCTGGTCCAATTTAATAATTAAAAATAATCCCACAATGATTTCCATGTAAATAAACCCCAATCTTGGAAATGTTGTAGAAATCGGAGGTGTTCGATATATTTTTGCAACTGTTAGTAATATGATATCATTGTCCATGCTCCTGTATCAATATAATTGATTATGACCCCTCAGCCGCTCCAAAGGTCGAATCCAGCACCAAACCCTAGAATAAATTAGTTTCAGTAATGGTTTTTAGAGAAATTAGAAAAATGTCAAGGTCACTGGTCTTATAATGAAATGGGAGATTAATATTAACTAAATGTGCGTATGTGAGACTATGTAGTTTTAATGCAAAACTGATTTATAAATGTGATTTAATGCCAAAAACAGTCCCTGAAATGAATAATTCAAAATAATTGAGAAAAACGCCAATTGTAACAAAGGTTATACGAGGATATATTGAAAAATTCTTAGCCTACTATAGAACCAAACAAAATTTCAATGTCAAAATATTTTATTACTCAACATATTCTCCTCTTAATTGGATACATTTATTACAGCGAACCTGCAACGTCTCTAGACCTTTCAAAAAAATGTTTCTTCTTGCTCTGCAAACCAGACCTCCACAGCTTCTATTACCTCCTTGTTGGAAGAAAATGTACGACCTTTTAAACTTTTTTTCAGTTGAGGAAAGAGGTGATAGTCGGACGGAGCCAAATCGGGTGAATAAGGGGGTGTTCTAGTAATTCAAACCCTAAATCACGAATTTTTGCATGGCAACATGAGATTTGTGTGCAGGGGCGTTGTCCTGCAAAAACAAAACACCTTTGGATAGCTTTCCGCGTCTTTTCTCTTTAATATTTTCCCGTAGAGTGGTCAGTAATGTCGAATAGTAATCTCCAGTTATTGTTCTACCCTTATCCAAAAATCAATCATGATTACTCCATGGCAATCCCAAAAACTGAAGCAAGAACTTTTCCAGCAGATTTTGGACACGAAACTTCTTAGGTCTTGGAGAACCAGAGTGTCGCCATTCCATCGATTGTTGCTTTGTTTCTGGATCGTAGAAATGTACCCAAGTCTCATCCATAGTAACAATTCGGTTTAAGAAGTCTACATCGTTTTCAAATCGAGCACAGATCGAACGCGATGCTTCTACCCTTGCACGCTTTTGGTCAACATTCAAACGTTTGGGGATCCATTTTGCAGCAATTTTTTTCTTTTTCAAATTGAAGTTAAAAATAAAAAAAAAAATTTGTTTTTTAATATTTATTGTTTTAAAAATTTTTTTTTATTCAATTATACGTTTTTTTAAAAAATTGTTTTGAACTGATTTTTTATTTTTGGGAAATAAAAAAAAAAATAAACTTACCGAAAAAACTTCATATTCAAAAAAAAATTTTTTTTTTTTTTAATTTGCAATAAAAATGTTGAAAAACAAAAACGAAAGACAAAAAAAACCAAGGGTATTAAGCATATCTTCGTAAATCTGCTTACCTCTTAACCCTTTTAAATACAGGTACTTGATGATGGCTCGATACTCCAATTTTCGATTTTCACAATTTCGGTGGACATTTTTTTCATTTAATTTATTGCGTGACTCTGGTTTACTTTTGACGTCAAACTTTACACTGACACTTCTAATAAGTTATTGTTCGTTGCTATGGTAACGCAATATTTTGTTTATGCAAGGAACTGGTCTAGGCTAACTAGATATCAATACATCCTCGTATAAATGTGAAAATTCAACATCCGATATCTTTGTGGCGTATGGAATTCATGCAAAACGCGTGTAAAAGAAGATCAAGGGAATGCTTTTCTAATTATTGAGCATCAAAGTAAGTAACTCGGAAAGAAAAAAGCTAAATTACAGAAAACTAGTCGACAGTTGGGTGAATGAAAAAAGTACTAATAGATAGTGGTACGAAATGTTGGATAAGTTTGGATTTAAAAATAAGAGAATAGCAGGGCACGATTAGAAAATTGATAAATAAGGGTGCAAATCGACACCAGAGCTCTTCGGTATTTAGACCGTGCTGAAATAACGACGGAAATTTAGTGAAAATAGAAGAGAGAGGGTGAGGCGCAACATCACAACGAAGATAAACAAATAATTAAAATTTAAAGTGACGTTTAGAAGTTAATTCAAGTTGCACGCAAACAACATAAATGTAAAAAGAAAGTGAAAGAAAGTGCATCCGAACGAAATAAATAATTTAAATAATAAATCAGGATAGTTACACTATAAGTGTTCGTCAAAAATAAAGTGTTGCCACGAACTGTTAACTACAAGCCGAGTGTTGAAAAGATAGACTAGAGGGGACAGCAGTTTGCACAGCATCAACGGAATCCGGGTTGCAAGGAAGTAACCTGCAAAGCGGAATACGGTAAATCTCGAAATAGTAAGGCACATTAGTTTTAATATCGTAGTAGTTTGTAGTTTTGTCTTTAAGTTTGAATATTGAAATAAACATTGGTCCCACACAATAACATCACTTGTTGCACGGCCGAAATACGTATGCGTTGTTTGATAACCACGTGGTCGCTTATGTTCAAAGCGCTATTGCAAAATTTTAATATGAAACATGTAATTTTATTTGATGTTATATGTGTGAAAATAAGGAATTTTTGTTGTTGGTTGTTATTGTACATTTTTTATTACTGGTAACATCGTGAAGCTCAGTTCAGATTTAGGTGGTCTCGAAAAAGAGATAATCATTATTCCTGGTATAAAGTATAGAGCATTATTATTATTTGGTTATGCAAGAGTATACACCCATTCTTAAATCAAAGTAAATTTTTTTCTTTATTATCAAAAAACTGATGCCCCAGGTTTCATGCCGCAAGTGAATCATTCTCAATAAATATCAAAAATTTCAACCTGTTCATTATTGTTAATTTTGAAAAATAAAGTTGCACATACAAAAATTTTACTCGAGCAAAAGAAACTCTGAGATTATCAAAGAGTCATTTATTTGGAAGATTTTGAAGATAAAATTAATATTAAAATTTCAAAAAACAAAAAAAAATATTTGATAAAGCTTTAGGCCCTCATATCATTGCAATTGAAATTTAAAATTGCATTAAAATCGGATTTATTGAAACCTCATTGGCTGCATTTGGTCATGTAATTTTTATTTAATTTTAATTTACCTGCCGTTAACGTAATGATAGTTGATTTGAACAAACGAGTGTATTAATAAGGGCACCATTAACAAGAGATATTTTAACGCGTGAGCGAACGAAACGCGTTAATGTTTGAGATTGTTAATCGCCGTTTAATTCAAGAGTTAGTTATACAACTTTTCCGTCGACCGTACTTTGTAAATTTTAATAAAATTATAATTTAATAATTTTAGAAAAGATATGCTGTCAGAACGCACCTTTAAAAATACCGTTTTGTGAACCTCACCACAATTTTTAATTGTATAACATAACCTAACTTCATTGTTTCATTACTTTTTGTGAGCTTTGTATTTGATCATTCTTTGCTTTTCGTCTGGCTTATTGGATAACAGTATTTTAATTAAAGTCACTAGTTGATAAAGAATTGAGGTACTGAATTCCAATTGTTATGTCGAAATACAATAGTTTCATCACAGCCGAAACAAAGTGTATAAATCTTTAAATGAGGAACGGATTGGTGCTTATTCAAAGATAGTGATGCAAAGACTGAACCAGAAATGGTTGACAATGTTTGATAAATGATACAAAAGCCCAAGTACATCTCTACGTTGCCTGTAAAAAGTTGAACTTTAGATAATGACTTGTCATACCTGCAAACAAAAGATATTCATTCATATGACATTCTGTACAAGTGGTCCAACCAACTTATTGAGACAGGATTGATTATCCTGCAAACGTTTCAGCTTAAGACATTCTTTAACGATGAAGCTTGATTTCACTTTAATGTTATTTCACACAACATGCGCATGTAGAGTTTATAAAAAAATATTTTCTTAAAGTGGTTCATACTACACCTCCAAACGATACTTTTTGGAGTCGTAATGTTTATATTAGTACCATCCCTTTTAAGGTTATACTTTATACTCTGCTTGAAGAATTTAACTATTAACGTTAAATGAGTAAACAATATTGAAAAACTGTGTGAGACAAATAGTTTATCATTGGGAATATTGTGTACAGTACAAAAATGTCCTCAAAGTTTGTGTGAACAAATTGTAGATTTATTACAAACTGTAAATTAATGTTGATTTGTTATTATTAAATTTGCTTTGCTAGCAAATTATGACAGATGTTTTATTTACATTTCATATTGTAATTGATTGACAGATAAAATGGCAACTTTTATACACATGTATGCTTAGTTGCCTACACTAAAATCGTTCATTAATAGGGGGTCATTAATGAACGATTTTGTTCGATTTAATGTAAGTCATAAATGCACGGTCGACGGAATGATAACGTTTTATGTAGTTTTAATTTAGAGAAAGATAGCAATAGGGTGGTGTGGGTAACTGTAGCAGTAAGGGCGTAGCGCCACACACAATTTCTATAAGAAATGTGTTGCGCACAGATGTTTTAGATTTAAAACTGTGAAGATACTACACTTATTAATGCCATCTGCAAACATGATCGCATTAGATAATTCCCGCAGTTGTATAAATATGCTAAAGATCTGGAGAAAACTGACACGACTGCTTCGTAAAAAAATATTTAAAGGAATATGACAAACGCTAACTTCAGTTTGTTTGTTGTAGATTTTATTTGATAAGTACTTTGACTCTCTGCAAATTTTAATTACGTGGTGAAAACACATACATGCAAGTGTAATTTTAGTATAATTTATATTGATAAACTATTTATGTATTTGTAATCGGGGATTCAACTTATACACTATTGTCATTTTTCCTAAATTTCAAATTCACTCCGGTGATTTGTTACATTGAAATATATGGAAATATCACTCGCGCCAAACCATAACACCACTTCTCTATTTGATGACGTCACATGAAGTGACAAGGATCAACATAAGTAAAACGTCTATTGAACTATTTGAAAAGTAGTTAAATGGCTGATGTCAAATCACTATTGGGAGGTTATGTTAACTTCCCTGACACGATTATGCGCACGTCTTGCGCATGCGCCTTCTAAAAGAACTGGAATTCTCTTAAAAAATTCTAGCAATTCTAGAAATCCCCGGAATTACCTTGGAAATCCTGAGAATTTCTTCGGATATCCTTGGAAATTCTTGAAATACTTCAGAAATCCTTTGGAAATCCCTGGAATTTCCCAAAAAAATTTAGAAATCCTTAAGGGTGTACACCATAAATCTCCACATGTCGTTATAAAAAAAAAATCTGGAGACTCCCATCTTAAAAGAGAACGAGAGCATTACAACTACTAAGAATAATGATTCCTGATTATCATGTATATTAAAATCTGACAAAGGTGGCGCCGCCCTGATGGGTGCCCGTCCGTCCGCACAACCGTTTCTCAAACAGTTTGTTTCGTTTCATTACTGAAACCCACAGCTTCAACTCATATACTTATCGCATTGTCAATTTATTGTAACCCTTCGTACTGTACGCGTGCTTACCATGCTGGCTCATCTAGTTTATTCTTAAATTACTAACTTCTTTAAGTCTTAAAAAATTGAACTTTCAAAAAACTTCATCCTTGACTAATACGATGCTGTACAATTACAGATTTCCTACAAATCAGTTTATCCAGAAGTTTCTTTAACACGATAGTTTGTAATTTATGGAAGAACAAACGAAATAAACAATAATTACATAGAAGTCATTCGTTATGACGTAATGCTTTCCACGTATCTTTTACAAAAAAACTGGTCCGGTTGAAGCTTTTTACGAAAAGCGTCAATTTTGAAAGTTATAATTTACACCTGACCGTATTGTTAAAAATTGTGTAACACTTTTAATCTGGTATTATCTAACGGAAGAACAATAAAATCCGAGAATAATGTTACTGCGAGGCAATAATTTCGCAAAGTTCGCGGTAGACAATAATTACGTTGAATTTAATTATTGTACAGGCTCACGAATGTCGTGCTTCCGATACACCATAATTATTTTGTTTAAGCTACAACAGCAGTTACAAATTCGATTAATATTTCAAAGATCTTATATTATGTGTTAGAAAACTTTCTTTAACTATACATATACATTCGTGTAAGAGATAAGACATTACGTGTATACTTCGTGCTGTTAAATTAAAATATCTTCCCTCTCTAATACAACAATAACATTTAGATATTTTGTCCTTCAATCCAATGAAATGTTCTTGCAAACAAAGATATGAGAGAATTTGCAATTTACAACATTGAAAACTCCGCCTATCCCAACCCACTCAGAAAACTATTGCTAAAAATTTTAATTAAACGCAATTGATTATACCCGAAGCCTGGTTTGATACGAAAAATGGTTTCCCACGAATGCACCGTTAGTATTTCCTAATACGTAACTAA
>JALBCR010001972.1:0-73668 GCA_030710515.1 Abscondita cerata
CGATGTGCTTCGTTCGGTTACGTATTGCTATTTTGATCCAAAATGCATGTTATGAAATTGATGGTCATTTTTGTTATAAATTTGCTAGTCACATGTGATGTTTGTTAGTTGAAGTACTAAACTTCGTGTATCGATTGCTTCGCCATTTGACGTATACAAACAATTTTTGTAATTGTATAGTATCAATAAATATATTATTATTATTATAAAAATGACGTCAAAAATGTAGGTGTTTATATCTAATATTGGCACAAATGAATTTTTTAAAATTGGATCTACCAAAAATTTTATAAATTTATTTAAAAAAACGTAATAAAGATACAGACATGCAATTTGCGGCACAGTACGGCATTATTGTTGCACAATTTACAAATCAATAAAACCAGTGCAAAATTCGAAGAGTGCGACTACAATTTTAGTTTTTAAATTTATTTAAAAAAATGCTTTGAGATATGGAGATGCAATTTGGGGCACAATACGGCACAATTATACACAATATAGCACAATCAATATAATAACAAAATTCGTAAAGTGCGGGGCGACTTCACTGGCAAGTTTCTCAGCATGCTTTGCAAGTTATATTTTGTGCTTTATCGACGCTGTTGATGTTTTTAGATCATAGTGTTTCATATTTTTTAACTACTTTAACAAAATAGCAAACTCATAACAAAGTAAAGACATCACTTTTTGAATACTTTAATTGCGAATTTTTAATACTAGTTCTACTATTATTTTATCTAACCTAGTTGTTTATTTATAATTTGATGCAAGATAACCTTTAATTTTGAGCAAATGTTGATTTTCTCTTCTACTTTTAAGACCTTCTGTAGAAGGACCATATTGATACGTATTATTTTAGAAAACAGATTTGAATAAAAATATACACGTTTATAACGAAATACAAATTAATTTATTAATAAACACACTTTAAGTTGAACAAAGAAATCAAGTAATTTATTTTTGACGTATACAATCATTAAATTTAAAACCTAATCTACAAAGAGGCGTTGGTTCGTAATCAACAAACAAATATAAGATTATTTACTGGTAAATAATATTATTTTAAAATTATGTATAATATTCTACAATTCTGCCGTCAGACAGGAAAAACACTGTATGGAATGTAACTGACAGAACTTTCAGGAAAGCCATTCAAAGTTTGGGAATCAAATGTCTCGAAATTGTTTAATATTCCGGATTGATTATGTTCTTTTTTTTTTCTAATGGTTTTGTTGTGTTTAAAATTTCCTATTTCCAACAGCCAGATCGACCGAAATAATTCTTTAAAAAGAAATATAGCACATACGATATTTTACCCTGAAAGTATTAGTTTTAATACTTGTTATAACCACCGTATGTGACAGTATCTTCTGTATGTAAATACCGCCTATGTAACATACGGCATTCAAATTTAATACGGAACTAAAAATACGTCGATTACTTGAATGAAATAACATAAGTGATCACATGTGAATAACGGTGAATCTTATCAAGTTATTGTCTCAGAATTTCTTCCTGGTTTCAGATAAGGTGATTTTAAAATTAAAATTCAGGACACTTAATTTTAAATAAAAAATACAACAAAAATATTGGTTGACTCAGATGCTGAGCCTTAATGAAGGAGGTGCGGTAGTAAAAAGGACATTAAAAACCCATGTTAGTTATTCCTGCCAACGTTTCGACCAGTCGTTCACAGAAATAACTAACATAGACCTTTAACCCATTAGCACCGAAATTAATTTGTTTGGGATTTTTTTTTACTATTTCATACATAATCTTTCAAAAATGCATTGTTGAATCTTAGAAAATTTACGAAAAAATCATTGCCACACTAGTTTTTGAAAAATTTGATGTTGCCATATGGCAACGCTAGACGCTTGCACTACATAAAATTAAAAAAATCATAATTAAAGTAAATACTAAATAATAGATTCAAAACATGCGTTCAACTTATCATTATTAAATGTAAATAGTACAATTATAATTATTATATGTAATATTTGATTTATGGAGAATGAAACGGTTCAAAGCAGTCTACATACAGTCCAACATTGCATTTTTGCACATAGTGCGAATGATGGACTTGCATCGATTGTTGGCACATCTTCTTTTCTCATGAATATGTTGGATGAAGTGTTTCATTCCATGAAATCTAATATTGTGGGAGACGCGACACGTTGCTGATGATTCTATTAACACTGCTGGACATCCCGCTCTCTTTAAAACTGTACCGTATTTCTACAAATACACTGTAGCTACTTCTCTCTTATAATCTAATTGTGGTATTCTTTTTTTTCTGGATTTATTATCAAGTATCCAGCTGTTATGTATGGCCACATCTAACAGCCAGGTGAATAAAGGCCAGTACTACTTCTTACCTCTGATGCCTAAACGGTAACATCCCAGATTCTGATCCATCTGATCAGTACCACCCATAAAGGAGTTATACTTTCCAATTAACTTTGGCCGAGTAACCATTATATTGCGTTTGTGTTTTTGATGAAATCATTGTCACCACTGCATTATCCATCCAGCACAAAGAGAATTGCTATGAAACAGCAAATCTCATCAGAAGTTATTTTGAGGTCAGCACAATTTAAAAATAACGCATAACTTCTGCTCTCATCTACCAAGTGTTGAATGATTTCGCTGTCTATAAATTGTTAAAAAATGTCAATAATTGACATATTTTCAAACTTCGAATAATGCGGTTCTGGGAAAGGAGGAACACATTCAACATCAAAGCCCGAATTCTTCTCCCATATAGGTTTAAAGTTAGACTTTTCATTGCGTCAATTTTTCAACCAATCACTATTTTCTTTAGGTTTACTACAGCTCGGCTCTCCTTGCACACCCTGATCAAAAATATTACACTGTCATTTTCCTCACCATATTTCACACCTATCCTTTCACCATTTGCTAATCGAATTTCCGCTGGAGCCCGTAGTTGGCGAGAACATAAATTGTCAGCTGTCAGTTGAAGCAATGTTATGGTGTAAACCAAAAAAGTAATCTCAAAAATTATATCTTATCCCCCGTTATCCTCGTCTGCAGAGTCCCTAGTTTGATATACACATCACAATCAAGGTCATCGTCATCAAGCGCTTTTTTAAGCGTGGGGCCACTCCTGTATCATAGCATTTCTGAATTATTATAACTTAAGGAGTTCAAACGCCTAGCGTTGGCACTTGGAAACACACAACTGCACGTGCGTATAGCACGTGCTCAGGTAAATACAGTTATCTACAGTTTTGCTAGAGAGTTGTCCTATATGTACATGTAAAAAAAAGCATATATGAAAATAATAAAAAAGAACTTAGACGAAACGAATATCCATTTTTTTCACGTCACAAAATTTGCAATATTTTAATCCACTACACAACACAAACTTATAACTCGAACTGTATGAGATTCTTAGGATACTTTCACTGGTTCCTTACCTATAAATAAAAGCCACACCCACTTGCCTACAATGCGAACTGTTCAACCAGAGGCAGTTTATATCATTAGAAGTTTGCCGTTGCCATACGGCAACGCACAGCGCTAATGGTGTCCTTTTTTCACTACCGCACCTCCTTCATTAAAAGGCTCAGCATTTGAGAAAACCAATATTATTGAAATTTAAATAAGGAGTTCAATTTTTAATTATACAACAAAAAGTCAGATGGTAGAGTTTTATATGGATAAACTAAAAATGACAATAACTCATTTCTGCAAAAACTCCATCTGACGGCAGAAGTATGAATTATGGTTTCCTTGAAACCACTTATTAATATAATTTTTGAGTAAGGAAACTCTTTAAATCGAATGAAACTGGTTCATAACTTTTTATAAAATTGTTATACTTACAGATTATTAGTGCAATTTCTTTTTACTTGAGTGGAATCTTGCTGGTTGAAGCCTTGTTTCCATTGAAGCTACTGACAGCGCTAGTTGTAGCTTTTATTTCCATTGTCCTTTAAAATTTGTTCTGCAATTTGCATTTTACTTTGAGCTGAAGAATTGATGTAGTCTTCCGCAACGTTTAACACTTGTTAAATCAGCACCACTGGTAGCCAACAAAGTTGCTGAAGTTTTTCTCATACATATAATGCCATGTATATAAGTTTGCATCATCAGGAAGCTTCCAGTACGTTGCGATAATTGAAGGTATTTTTTCCTACTGGTTGAGTTGAACATTTTCTATTTTTATAAAATGTCTATAGTTAGAGTGTGGTGGTCTAAGAGATGCATACTTTCTACACAACCCCATTAAATCCACCGATGATTTGTCCTTTAGATTTAAAATATTAAAACACCGAACAATCTTGGTTTTCAAATCTTTTATATTAACACTTATAACTGCTGATTCATCTCGACAATCATTATACTGACAAATTTAAGAGTTCTTAGCATCTCAATACTCCAGCAATGCCCATCATTATTCCTACCTATTAAAAAATATAAAATAATAATTACTGTTAGTTCCCTAAAAAAATGTTTACTTTAACAATTAAGAATATTATGCATAAGTTGATGCCTGCTAAGAATTTTAGATTAGATAGAAAACTACTAACTTTGAAAATTTGCTGATGTACAAATTGTGATAAATAGGTACGTTTGATTTACGTTTGTAATGGTATGCCCAGAGCGACGATGCTTTTAAGATCATCAGAAGAAATATTTTTAATACCTTTTTTTCTTACAACACTTGAGAAATTGTTGGTAAATCTTCTTATATACATTTTTTGATATTTCGGGAAGTAAATTGGCAGTAACATGTTATTTCAGAAATGGCTAAAGGTATGTCCAAATTGTTCTCGTTATAGTTATTTTCACCCATTTCAACTAATATTTGTTTTTAAAAGCTTCAACTGTCTAAATTTAAAAAAAAATTTTGACACATAAACAAACTTGTTTTAATAATAACCGTCAAGTAACTCGATTTAAGTATCGTGGGTATCACTGTTTCCGGGCCATTATTATACAGAGTGGTGCTTTTAAAAACGGGTCATAGGTTAATAGTTTTGGTATCAAAATGAAGCTAAAATTAGTCCGTATAGCTGTTGCTATTAGGAGTCAGCTGAATTTCAGGTTGTTTTCAAAAATTTGTCAATAATAATAAAAAGTAAGTTATGATAATAAAAAAAAAATAGTATTGGGTTGCCTAAACAATCAACATTCCTACGTTTTGACAATAAGGCTGAAAGGAAAGTCATTAATAAGCAAATAAAAGCTTTATTCCCAAGGAACAGCTTCGAATGATATTAGAAGTAAATTAAATAGGAAGGTTACAATAAATAAACATCAAAAAATTAGTAATTTTATTGATGAATTTTCAAAAGACCGTATAATTCAGTTGATTTCTGATAGCAGCGCTATGCGCAATAATTTTCTGCGTTTTGATACCAAAACCATTTTTGTCACTTAAAAGAGCGAGCAAGAATTAAAAAAAAACAGTTCACAATGCCAAATCCGTATGCCTCGTTTTCAAAAGCACCATCGTGTATATAAAAGTTTTGCATGCATCTATGGAATAAACCTCGTTAATTCCTCAAATGAAAATGCCTTTGGTTCCGTACACTCATCTCGGAAATTTCTCACATTCTCAGGATTAACATGGCGGTATATTTCCTTGCAAACATAAATAACGATTATGTGCTGCCAAGCAAATTTAGGCCTCATCATACTGCATAATTAGTACATTTGCTGTTTTATAGCATTTGTATAATTATTATGCTCTAGAGAATAATTATTCTATTACACAAAAATTCAAGAATTTAATTAAACGAAAAATGTACGTCTACTTTAGCAGTGTTACAATTGTTAATTTAAATGGAAAGTAAATTAATTTTTTCTGAAATTATTTAATTTCTTCGATGTGTTATTGGACATCTACGTTGTTAAATTTTCAGCCATTGAAAATTCAGTAATTTCTTTCCATGGGTTTTTGATGTGGTTATTCAAAAAAGCGGATGTTGGTAACGCTATTGCTTTTCATATCGACGTTTATCTTGAATCTCTTCAACTTGTTTTGAACACTATCTTCTTAATATCCTTCTGCAATTGCACTAGACCGCCAACCTACGTGTTGTTTTACCTGTTTAATTTCTGCACCACAATTTGCAAGTAACGTAGCAAAACTTTGTCAAAAACAATATCCAGTTTAAGATTTTGGGTTGGGAATGTTTAAATAGGTTGTTACTTTGAATGGAATCTTTCAAAGTATCTCTACCTTTAGGTAGTGTGAAAGACTTTCCATTTATATAAAAAAAACAAAGAATAGATTGTGTTTAGTATGTGGAGACCGCAAAGCAAAGTACTTGCAAAAAGCCCTAAAAAACTTTGTTCATTTTGTATTAAAGTAAACTGTTTTGACATTTTCTTTTCATTTCAATTAGTATTATTTATATCTCAGAGTCAAAATCTTTAACTTTTTCTGTTGCCAAACCTCGGCGATTACTGCAACCTAGAATGCTTACGAATTGAAATATTGGAGTAACAAAAATTAGTTATTTACTTAAATCATTAAATATCTTCCCAATATACTCCAGCCAGTGCAAATCCAGATGTACTGAAGCAATTACAAGAGAAACATCCAGCAGCTTTGAGACCTTTACAACTCCTAGATCCTTCAACATCTAGTCAGAATGCATTGACATTTAATAGTCTTGATGTATTACGAGCATTTACCAATTTTGAAAAGGGTCATCTTCCGTAATAGATAAATTGATGCCAGAACATCTCAATGATTATTATTAATCAAATCATCCTTCTACCTTTCGGTGTAGGATATATCTCAATGATCTTGTCGTAAAAAAAATAGAGCAGATAGTTTAATTTTATTTCAGTCCGTCACTTAACTTTAAAACTTTATGCTGAAGGCTAATGTTCTACAGTCAATTATACTAGTCTTGTACGATGAGTATTGGGAACACGTACAGACGTCTTGTAGCTAAATTAGGATGTGGACATTACTTCGAGGAAATAGGGGAATATTTGCCTACCAAGCAAAGAGGTTTTGGTACAAGGTTGTTGTAAACCAATAATTCATTCAGTGAAGTCATGGATTGACAATCACACCAAAAAGGAAAATGGGATTCTCAAGATCGACTACCAAAATGGATGTGATTTGGTGGAACGGGATATGATTCTTCAGGCTGTGATGTTTAAGATTCCAAGAATACAATTTTTCTTTTAGTGCTACTCTTTGTCGACAATGCTGTTTTTTGGCAACAACATAATTTCATCATGAGTTGGTGTGCAGCAAGGCTATCCTTTTAGACCTTCTTGCTTTCTTCTTCTTCTTACGCCGCCGTCTCCTGCCGAAGGTTTGCGATTCAATTGACTATTATGGTTCTGGAAACTGCAGCCCTAAAGATTTCGGTCGAAGTTTGGCCATACCATCTACGAAGGTCTTTCAGCCACGAATTTTAACGCCTACCCACCGATCTCTTTCCGTCAATCTTTCTCTCAATAGTTAGCCGTAGAATTTCGTATTTCTCGCCTCTTACGATATGCCCGATATATTGCAGTTTTCTTTTTTTATGATGTTTAACAGCTCTCGAGACTTCTCCATTATTCTTAACACTTCTACGTTGGTGCGTTTTTCCATCCATGAGATGCGGAGCATTCTTCTATAGAGATACATTTCGAATGCATCAATTCTATTCTCCATTTGCTGACTGAGAGTCCAGCCTTCGCTTCCATATAATAAGATGGGAAAAACATACAACGCAGTAACCTCATCCTAAGTTGTAGACTAAAGTCGCGAGTTGCGAAGATGTCTCTCATACTGGTAAATATTCTGCGGGCTTGTTCGACCCTAGACTTTATTTTTACCTTCGGATCATTTCGCTCATTTACTATGGTGCCCAAATACAGAAATGTTTGTACTTGTTTACGCGTTTGTGCTTGATGTGTAAAAACTCTGGTCTCGGATGTTTTGAGAAAATCATAAATTTTGTATTCTTTATATTTATAAACAAACCGTAACGTTTGCTATGTTCCACAATCAAATCCATGATACTCTGTAGTTCCGGGAGATTACTAGGTATAACTACAGTGTCATCCGCATAACGTAGATTACTAATCGGTTTTCCATTGATTTTGATTCCTGAATTTGTGTTTTCGAGGGCTTCTTTAAATATGGTCTCTGAATATAGATTGAACAAAAGCGGGGAGAGAACACATCTTTGGCGAACCCATTTTTGTATTGCCACTTTATCTGATGTCTCACTTTCAACTCTTACCTTTGCAGTTTGATGCCAATACATTTCCGTTATGATACGTAAGTCTCCTTCATCAATCCCTGTATCTCTAAGTATTTTCGTCATCTTCTGGTGAGATACACAGTCAAAGGCTTTCCGGTAGTCAATAAAATATGCATATACATCAAGGTTCATATCTCTGCACTTTTGTGTTAGAACATTAAGAGCAAAAAGTGTTTCACGTGTTCCCATGCCGTTCCTAAGTCCGAACTGGCTAGGACCAATCTGCTGATCGCATTTTCTATATAGTTTCCGCATAGATGTTATCAGGTCCAACTGCTCTACCTTTCTTTTGAAGTTTGATGGCCTTTACGACTTCTTCCGGTGTGATGTGGGTGCTCGGTTCGTTGATTTCGGATGCTTGTGGTATAACATCTGGTCTTTCTTCCTTGAAGAGCTCTTCGACGTACTCCTTCTATCGTTTAAGTTTATTCTCAACGCCGACAAGAATGTTCTTATTTTTATCTCTTAGCAAGCCGTTTTGGGCTTTGTGTTGCACTCTTGCTTTAGCGTTGCATTATTTCTTCTGATCTAAGTTAATTTTATTTGGACGATTGGACCTTATGTGGTGAAACAAATACAGTTTTAAAATATTGATTATGTCTTACTATGAACTGGAATTACTGGGGGAACTACTGACTCAGTCTTCAGTTTTAAACATTCTTGAGAAGAAGGTGCCGGAGATTAATTTTCTATTGGAAAGATTACATAGATTATTTTCACACACAACCTTCTTTTTTTGAAAAATTGTTTATCCGTCCCCAAATTTATGTACTTACTTTGGACAACACTATCTTGGCTATTTTTGGGCTTTATAAGAAGCTTAGATGAGAATGTAAAAAACAATGAAGAAGATGGCAAACTCTTGTTTTAAAAAGGACGACTGGAATATCAGTTCTCTTGCAATAAGGTTTAGAGGTCTTAATTTACGAAAAATTGAGGACTTGTGCTTTCCAGCAATTTTATTGTCTGTGAATAGTCTTTTGCTCTTTCCGCTCTTGTCAATTTAGTATATCTTGAAATCAAGGTCAAGAGTCAATTCACTTTTTTCAAGAATGCGATGGAAATTTGGAATGAAACTCATTCTCAATCATTGACAGACCCATCAGACCAGAGAAACGGAGATGAGGTAGTTATTCAAAGGCAGATTTCCACTCTATCTTTCAAGTCAAAGTTAAAAAAGTGTTCAGGTACTAAGGAATCCGGTGGCTGAATAAACGATTTTCTATCTAGACATATTGGAACTATTTTGGACAATAATTCATTCAGGATCGCTGTTGCTCATAGGCTTAAATCAAGAATATTGTGTAAGTAGTAGAAGAGAAATGGTCTACATGGCATTTCTTGTTTAAGGGGTGTTGGCTGATGGACTCGACAGAGTGCATTGAATGAGATTATTAAGAGTGTACTAACTACAGCTCATATACCTTTAGTTTACATTCACTGTACATAATTATAATTAAATTAAGTTTATTACAGATTTTGATGGTTTGGATTAATTTGGAGTGTATTTCATTTACTCCGGTTTTAGCATTGAAAAATAATGTTGATTAGTTGACTCTCTTTGACTTTTCTGACAAATATGCCATAAGTACCGCTACCGTTTCATTTCCGCTATTAATATTCTTCAAGTTTTTCCATTTTTGGAAGCACCTGTATTTCTTTTCCATAAAAGATTCGCAATTTTAAGGTAGTAATTTACTCATTACTTTTTAAGTTTCGACTACTACATCTGAGAGCAGTTTTTCTTTTACTAAAACTAAAATAGTTTTTTTCCGTCGACCTCATTATAAATTGAGTTTTACGTACTCCCTGAATAATCATAAAGTAACACTTTTTTAACTGTAATACTTTTCGTCCGCAAAATCTGTCAATGTCAATTATTATTTTATGTCAAATTAAATAAAGTCGAAGTAACCAGTATGAAAACCCATTTTAAGAAAGGATGAATTTAGTGACTACATAGGATATTACAGTACTTTAGGTACATACTGAAACATTTAGATACTGCAGAATATTATTTGTTTACTTCCATTTATAACCTCAATTTCTCAATCCCACACAACTTTGAACAAAAACAATTTGTTGTTCAAATTACAAGTAAATGATTTTAAGTGCTTTGAAATGATATTAATAAATTGTTTATAGTTTCTACAATGTGCGAAGCATATGAAGAGCCTGGTTGTAATCTCACAATACTCGATACATTGTTTTCAATATGTAACACTTTAACTTCTTTAAAGTTATTCATTTATAAGGTAAGACAGAATTCATACGACTTGAGATTGCTTTAGACAATTTTATTAGGTAACATTTTGATACAGAAGCGGAGTTCCGATACAAAATTTTCACGATCATAAAATACAAAAACTTACAGTAGAAGTGAGTTAATTATGGGTACCTTTCTATTACTGTATTTGATTGATGTAAATAAGTAATAATGCTAATGGAAAACACAAGAACAGTAATTACTTGTGAAAAATCATTTGAATATTGATTCTGTCGCAGGAAAAAACAAAATAGAATCATATAAGCCATCAACATTACTGGGTTCAAGATTTATTCGTACACAAAAACAAGGTGGATTTTACAGTTTTCAATAAGCTGAAAGTAGATTATTACATTTTTTGAAACATTTTCGGAGTGAATCAAAAAACTACGTTTGCATACTTTCTTACGGTCAGGCAATATTTTTATTGAATATAAAATGATTATAAGTCTGACCACGGTACAAACTCAGTCTTATAACTATTATATGTCCAATTAGTAAGAATCGACTTTAATGTGTTTAATAGGAGAAACTTCATTACATCTTTGATCATAAACAATTAAAGAAATGCATTAATTTTGAGGGTAGGCTTCCAACTATAACTACATTTTAAATATACTTCAAAATAACACTACCTAAATGTAATTTTTATTATTTTAATAAATTATAAAAAGTACATGTTTTACCTATTACCTATCATAATCAAGTGCTCTTATAAAAATTATGTGATTGTTGTAAACAAATGCTTTATCGGTACAATATTCGAACGCGGAAAGCTTTTATTTCCTTTAATAAATTTTGACACAAATGTTACAATACTGAACGGTGAAGTGAACATTAGGTACAGTAAAATCAGAACAAACGTAAAATTTTGTTTAAAATTACTAAACATTTTGTTTTCAGTAAACAGTAATCAATAGAAAATTAATTAATTTAAGGTCAACGGAAAAATTAATATGTACCTCGGAAAAAAAGTGCTTTTAATAACCTCGCCTCTTTGCTTGCTTCATCGTACATAAAGTGCACTTTTTGTCCTTGTTACATAAATAACTATTATTTTATAATTTGGAATTAGGCGTCTTTTTTAACATTTGATTTAGCAAAAATTCTATTATACACCACGATACAATTTCATTACTTTTCCGAGCTTATTAAAAGTAGATCTCTAAGATAAAATCCAATTTCATCGTCTTCTTTAAATTTTTGAAAGCAGCACATAAAATTATGTACGCATTTTAAACATAATTGTCAGTTTTCTGCTCCGATCTTCTTACAGCTACCCAATTGACTACCGCCTCTTGCATTAATATCACGATGCGAGCAGCAAACTGCTTCATTATTTATTTTATTTATTTGTCACTATTCAACAGGAACGACCCAATTACAGAATAGAGCTTACAAACATAAAAATATAAAAACAATGCATATACAAAAAAATTCAATCAAATACATTCTGATAATTCTAAAATTAATTAAACAACTGATTTACTGAAGGTACCTTGCAGTTGAATATATCAAAGTGTGTGCTGAAATTTGTTGTAAATGTCACATTCTGAATAAAGGAAAATTTCAGTATATTTTTTCGGAGTTTCGAGATGAAAAGTAAAAGGATTCCGTGATGCATAGCGTGGTATATTAAATGCAATTTTATTAAAAGTTCAGCACAGTTTATGTCATAATTGATTATTTTGCATAATAAAACTATAGCTGCACGCGTTCGTCTGTTCTCAAGTGATGGCAAAGAAAACCGTGATCGCAGTTCACTGTTAGAAATCAATGCAAGGATAATAACCCTCAACTTTAAGAAACAGATATTTCAGGAATCGACGTTGTATTCTTTAAATGCTGTCAATATGAACCTTATGTGATGGAGACCAAATTATCGACGCATATTCAATTTTACACTAACCAAACTGCAAAACAAGATTTTTAAAAGTATTTACATTATTAAATTCAAAACCGTAGCGAATTATGTATTCCAGGGTTTTTTGACAACGTAATAAAGTTGAAGTAATAAAAAGTCAATTTTTTATCATAGATAATCCCTAAGTAACGAGAAATTATTAGGTCTATTGAGAAGAACAGAATTAATAGTATAATCAAAATCAGAGGTTACCTTCCAGGAAAGGACATAACATTACATTTAACGACGTTTAAAGGTAATCTGTTTAAAACACACCACTCATCAATAGCTGAAAGATTCTGTTGAAGTAACTTGCAATCATCAAAAGTACCGATAGATTTAAAAATTTTAAAGTCGTCCGCATAGAGTAAACAATCCACATTCAGATATTCCACCACATCATTAATAAATATATTGAAAACATAGGGCCAAACACTGATCCCTGAGGCACTCCTGACGTTAAAATAATTTAACAGACTTATGACCACTACATTCTATAAACTGTGAACGATCGAGGTAAATAACTTTTAAATAGCTGAATCAAATTGGTGGAGAATCCAAAAAAACTAAGTTTTTTAACAAAATACAGTTGATCAAGTCTGTCGAATGCCTTCGAAAAAGTCAGTATATATTACATCGACAGCTATCATTGTTTATAGATTCCGCGATAAATTGGGTTATGGAGGTTAAGTTTGAAACTGTAGAGCGACCTTTAATAAATCCATGTTGCTTATCTGTTATAAAACATGAGACTATTATTGTAAGTATTTAAGGAAACACTTAATCAAATGATTGTATTTATACTAGTTTCTTGTGATAGTAGTTACTTAGGAGTTAAAAAAAAATTATTACAAAATTATGTTCCTTTTGTTAAATGTAAAATTTTAATTGTGTGATAGCTTCACTACGACTAAAACGATACTATTAAATACCGCACATAGATGAGGAAGAAGGTAATACATGAACCCCCTTTTTTTAGTAACATTAATTTATTCAGAACTTTAAAAGGTAATTGTGAAATATACATGCATTAGTAAAATTAGACTTCATTGTGATAGTAAATTACCTACACATTTAAAGTAACAGAAATGATAACGTTATTCAAATGTCATAATGACACAATGTCCACATCGCTACCATTAATATGGCAAGTGTTAATTATTCACATAAATGTACGTGTCGGAATGAATAGAATATATTTTGTCGACAGTTATAATAAATGGTTTCAATTAAACATCTTTGGTATAGCCTGCAAACTGACATTGCTTAGCACTTTATTTATCAATGACATTTTTTTTACTAACAATTTATTATACTTGACAAATACTTACAACAATAGCTGTGTAAATTATCACCTGTCTCTGTGATGTAGTATAATGATCCCCTTTTATAATTACATTGACATTGTGCAATTGTTTCATTGATTATTCTTTGCTTTTACATTATGCAGGTACTTTCGAAATTGTGTGTATTTGTTCTTAATCCTGTTTACGAGTTCCTATCTACAGTGTGACTACTTGAGTTGGCAAGATATGAGAAACATTTTTAACTGTTATTCTGAAAAGTTGTTCGGAGTAAAAAACTATGTTTTAATAAGCAATTACATTATTCTGCTTAAAAATTTTTTTTTAGAAATTCTACTCAAATTATGGATACAGAGTTTATATTTTTATTTATTACAAACAGATAAGTTTGTGTTTTGTTTAGAAGGTATTAAGCAATTTTATTTATAAAAATTCAGTTAATTCACCATTAAAGTAAAAATACGTAAACGAAAATATCCGCATTCTTTGTTAATTACATTTGCATTGTTATTGTAGACAAAAAAAAATATTTTTTATTTAATTGGATGTAATTTTACATTTGAACGTAGTTTGTAATTCTATGTAACAAATTTTGTTATTGCCAAAATGTAAAGGTACTTTACTCTTGGTAAAATTCACATTTTTGATAAACTTCGTATAAGACTTAAAAATTTAATATCTGATGATTCTATTTTAGATTTTGAAACATGCAGAACTGTTTCTCCAAATGTACACGTAGAAAGGCCACAAATCCTCAATTATTGAGCTTTGACTTCGGTACTCACCCAACGGACAAGACATGTAAAAATATGTACCCAAAGTGTTCAAATTTAATTCGGGTAAATCTCTCTTTTCGGTCTCAACTTATTAACGCAAAACTAACTTCCTTTGAGGATATATGTAAGAAGAGATTTACTACACTTTTTGTTGTTGCTACCTCTTTGCTAGTTTATTTATAACACAAAAATATATCTCGTGGCAATAACTACAAAAGCCAAAATTCGAGTTTCACTTCTTTTTTATTTTTAATTTTCAAAGAATATCTACAATTCATTCAAATAACCCGCAACCCAACATCAGCGTGGCACACGACAACCTAAACTACAAACTAATTCTAAAGGAAACATAAAACAAATGTTACAAATTCTACCTTTTCTAATTCAAAGTTTTCCGTCACACCAAAGGAAATAAAACTGTTCCGGTTTTATTTGCAAAAGTAAAACGTATGTTGGGAGCTTTCTTAGAAACGTGTGTCGTGTGTAGCACTTTACGACGAAAGTTAAATTTGCCCCGCAGGTTGCTATTTTTCCATTGGTAGATTGTTTAATTTACGAAAAGTTTTGAAGATTACGAGCGGACATTTTCTATTTCCTTCTACTGGGTGTTTGGCGTGCTTCGTGAAGCTAAAATTTTACACATAAATTATTAATGTGTGCTTCAATAATTCTAAGTTAAATTAGTGTGTAAATGTAAACCCGACCGCATTTACTCAAGTGCGTTGACCTCCTATTCTACTCGTGTATTACAATCTGGATAATTCTTGGGGGTGCTGAAATGGCTATTTAGGAACTCTTCGCTATATAACTTGACGACTACCACGGTTTCGCCTACATTTAAGCTGCCAACGGCCAATGAACCCTAAGGCTGAGGGGTCGTTCACGCTGCATACTTGCTGCTTTGTTCTTTGTCGTATATTTCTTCTAAGGAAAATCCTAGGGCTACCTATCTTCTGAAGCTGTCAAATACTGTCGCTAGCAAGAACCTTACTTCTTGGAACTGCATACTACAGAATACAGCTAAGTTTACTGTTTAAGAAACCTATTCACTATTCATGCTTATGAAGATCACGTACATGTGACATTGAACGGTTTAAATCCCTAGCATATAAGTAAATTTTTATTCGGGGTAGACTTTACCACCGATGTTTGGTTTTTTAACTAGCTCCATAAGAGCTTGGGCGCTTTATATAAAGTGGGTGAAGCTAAAACAAAAGGCATTTTGGGATGGCGAGACCTACTTACCGTGTTATTCCAAGTTTAAATTAGTTTTAAGTTACCGTGTGTAAGTGACGTGTGTACATCGAATTTCCTTGTAACCAATTCTCAATTGAAACGCTTACTTTAATTTGGGGTGTAACAAATAAAAGCTTAACTAAATTTCAACACATTAATTGCGAGCTTTAATTAATTTGTTGTTGCTAACGCCCGTAATTCTATGCGACAGCTTCTCTCTTATTTCTGTCACATGCTTCTAGTATTTTAAGTTTTATTTGCTATATTTAATTGTCTATTTGTCTCTCTGATTTGTGTTCGTTTTAGCGTATTAGACCTTTAGTAAAATCTATTGAATTCCTGCTGGTTGGTTTTATTTTTTTCTATTACCCAACAGGTGGCGCCTTGTTAAGCAGCAGTTTATTTCTTTACAGTTCCTCAAGGACCTCTCAACTTACCGACTAAGCCAGACACTGCTGTGCTAACTACTACAAATACTGAATCCTCCACGAATTTAGTGCGCTACTTCGAGTCAAATAGTATTGTTCTTCTTCCTAGGTTGTACCGTTAGAGCCGTCGCTTTCTTTTATTATTATTTGTGAACAACAACCGTTACAAAACATTATACTTAATGCAATTGTCTTGAATCAGGAGAGTCTCCCGGGTCTATTTTAAGGTCTTTAGCATGCCATGTCTCTCGAAATCAAATATCTACCATTTCTAACTCATACGTCCACGGCGAGAGACACTTGCAAATCTTGAAGGAACCTACAAATCTTGGTTTATATATTACTATAAGGTAAGTGACCTTGTTAGAAAAGGCAAAATTTTTACGCCATACTCTTTGCCCTATCATAAACCTGACATCACGACCTGACCCCAAAGAGACCAGCTAGAGGATCTTTATGGTTTTTTTTTCATAATTTCTGTACGGTGATGTTTTGGCACAACCCTTTTCCAATCTTCGAGTTACCAGTTATATCAAAATAATTTGTTTTGGCCAACCTAAATAAAACTTTCGACACGCCACAAAGTAAATTTAGGGGGTTTACCGCTGTAATTATTTTCTGGTACCAATTATCTTTATTCTTATTTACAGTTACAGTTTCTAAGATTGGTTCTGCTCTTGATAACATATTCAACTTCAAAATTGTACTGTTGCAATTTTACACTCCAACGAGTTAAGTGTCCGGTAGACTCCTTTAACTGATTAAGGTATTTTAAAGAAGTTGGTTATAACAACAAAGTGACTTCCTTCTATATACAAAGGAAATTTTTCAATTGCAAATAACGCTGCTAAACATTCTTTCTCTGTCGTGCTAAAATTACGTTCGCGTTTATTCAGTGACCGACTAGTGCACGCAACCGCCTGTTTACCATCTTCATATTCCTGTGTCAGTACTCCTCCAATTCCATAGTCACTGGGATAGAAAATTTAGAGACATCTAAGGGCTGGAACTGATATTAAATGTTCTTCAATAGTGGTAAAAATCTCTTCGCATTGTTTCGTCTACAAGATTTACAATTCATTTTTAAAAGGTTGGTTGTAGGAGCTACAACAATTTGGAAGAAACCTTTGATACCAAGATGCCAGATACAATGGTTAAACGTGCGAAAACGACTCGACAAAGCATATGAAAAAAACAAAATGGCTTATACTCTTTGGCGTCGTGATGTCATGTTAATAATAAGACAACGGGTATGGCGACGGAATTTTGCCATATCAAACGCGGGCACCTACCGTATAGCAAAATATAAACCGAGATTTATAGGTGCCTTCAAGATTCGCAAATGTGGACGTGTGATTTAAAAGATGTAGTTAGTATGACATGCTAAAGACCTTAAAACAGACTTAGGAGACTATAAAGATTAAAGATAATTGCGTTACGTATAAGTTTCGGTTCCAATTTGTTATTTCTTTAATGTGACGAAAAACTTTGAAATTTTAACAAAATTTCTGGTAGGAAAAATGGTACAATTTGTAACATTTGTTTTATGTCTCCTTTTGAATTAGTTCGTAGTTTAGGTTGTTGTGTCCACTTATTTATTTTCTATTATTCTAAAAATTGTTCATTTTTTGAAAATTTAAAATCAAAAAGAGAAACTCAAATTTTGTTCTTTTTGTGTTGTAAATAAACTAGCAAAAAGGTAACAGCAAAAAAAAATTGTAGCAAAACTCTTCCTACATATGCTAACATCTAAGAAGATAATTCAAGTATGTATAGACGTTAAGTTTCTTGATCAGTTTGATCAACGAGACGTGTTCATTTTCGCAGAAGATGACCGCAGGGCAAAATAAAGAAAATCGTTATTAAAAAAAATTGAATAATTTTTCAACGATAAAATTTCAGATGTGAATTTGAAAAATTATCTTTACAATCGATTATCGATGAAGAAAAACTTTCTTGTAAAAACGATAACGTAATTAAAAAAAGAAACTGGCTTTAATAACAAAATGTAAAACCAAAGCGTGGTTGTGGCTGACCAAAAATTTTCAAGGTCATAGGAAGTATAAGAATTTAGAACAAAATGGCAAAGCATGTTCTGGAAGTGAAAACACTGAAACTCTAACTGTAGTCGTGAATCCAGAAATTGTTAACAAAGTAGATCCAAATTTAAGTTACAATAATGTAAAGTCAGGTATGACTACTATTGAAATTTCGTTTGACCACCCTATAAATGAACCTAATAAATTAGAATGATCATATGTGATCCGGGAGGAAATAAAACATTTATTACATAACAACACATTAGTGTTGATCGATAAGGCTGGTTAATTTACAAAATCATCTGTTGCGGAATAGTACTTCCTAATAAATTTAATCCAAATGGATCAATTCAAAGACGAAAAAATTGATTGGTAGTGTTACGGTTTTATTTTATAAACCGAAAAAAACGTGTGTCGTGAGCACTATGTTACACGGAATACAAATCTAAAAAACGTATGTCGCGATTAATACGTTGCGACAAAAGCCGTATTTAGCGCGCATCTTGCGAATTTTCAATTGGTTGAAAATAAATATCGATTTAGATTTTCGAGACGAAGGCCAACATTTTGTATTGTACGTTACTGCTTGCTATTAACGGGTAGAGTTTAGCAAATCGTTAATTAAAACTACACAAACAGTTTAAATGTGTTAAAAGATTTCCAATAACAATTAGTTAAGTTATATTCGTCTAAAACTACCGTAAGTACTTGTTCTTTTCTCTCTTTCTTTGTATAAATTTTAAATGCCACTTGGGATCTTTTTAACCGTTACTTTACGTTACGTTTTCTCTGCGTTTTGTATCTGGATAACCTCCTGAGGTGTTTGAGCAGCTGATTAAGGCCTTCCTTTTTGACAAAGTACCACGCTACGGTTAGCGGCATCAGACAGCTGCAGGCAATCGGTAAGTACCACATCTACCAGATAAGGAGTGGCTATGCTTTATGGCTTAAACGACGGACCCTAATGCCTTCCAGTTCTCTTCAAACACTTTCTCCAAAAAGAATCCTGTTTACGCAATTAAGAAGCTGTCGATCTCGTCGCTAACTGAACATCCTACTCTCGAAACTTTGTTTACATAATACAGCTAAGTTTTAGTGTTAAAAAGATCTTATTTATTGCTAGTGCGTGTTAAGCTTATGTACATACGGCATAAAACGGCTTCAATGTTTAGTTTTAAGTAAAATCCTATTCGGTGGTACACTCAACAACCAAGAGATTTTAATCAGCTCAATACGGGCTTGTGCGCTTTAATTTTAACGGTTGTCGCGAAGTCAAAAGGCTTTTTGGCCTTGCGGGAGGTACTTACTCCGTTAGATAAGTGTTATTTTAAGGGCCAGTGTCGTTGTATGTTCGACCCGATAAATTGCCGTGGGTAAATGATATATGTACATCGCGTGTTCCTATCAGCTAATACGCAATTGAAACGTTAACACTACGAATTGTGTTGAAGCTTATCTGTAAATGCGGTGCGTTATTCATATAGATTGCTTGTTATTAAGCAAGACTACTGCTTAAAAGATACGTGACGACATCCGACAATCTTTTCTACTTTCTCATTCTCTTATTACTATAGAAATTTTAATTGTCTGTCTTCCTCTTATGGTTAATTATTGTGTCAATGTGTTGATCTAGTGTATCTCGTTTTATGATTAAGTAGAACCTCTTGATCTTCTGTTGGTCGGTTTTATTTGTATATATTACCCAGGAGGTAGCGCCTTGTTAGGACAGCGGTTTAATTTTTTTGAACTCCTTAAGGACCCCCCCCCCTCTCTACAAGGACGCCGGGAAGCTGCTGTACTACCTAAATAACATATTTTCTACCAACCTAATATGCTACACTGATCCGTATTTTCTTTTATTCTTTTTTTTAGTTTCATCTATAGTCGTCGTGTATTTGTAAACCTCAACCGTTACAAAAAGTTTTACTCAACGTTCTGTAATAGACTTTACTAAAATCTTTGCTTCAGTTACAAGGTTAGAAACGTTTCGTCTTTTGATTGCACTTACTGCAAAATTGAATTCAAGTATTTTTAATTTGATATCACAACACCCTATTAGAAACCAGTGGTATCTATCTGAGAATAGAATCAATAGATGTATCTACTATAGTTTGTAAATTTTATCTTGGTTTTTATAAAGATTCTGCAAATGGGAATTGAAGTTTAATTTGTCATAGCAAAGGACTTTTTGGAAAATCTTCCAATACTATACGTTTTGATTCTAATCGAACCATGTCCCGATTCATTTGGTAATGTTATTCTATAGACATCATTGTCTTTAAAGCCCAGTAATATATTAATGACAATTAAAGTCATTATAGAGGAAACATTTTAACTAACTTTTTATCTTGCAATTCACAAAGAAACTGTTAAATAGTTTGTTAATTGTGATAATGTTTACTATTTGAAGGCAGTTTTACAACTTTGGTTTTTTAAATGACACCCCATGTAATTTTTGAGATTTTTAAATCACTCGTTTTTTTCATAAAAAATTGTATAGGTTTTACGTAAGAGAATTTTGCTGTGAATTTTAAGTGTTCAAGATATCGATTTAAAAGATAATGGAAAATCATTCTAAATTTGTCACTTAATTGTGACATTATTAAGGCCGTTTGATATATATCAAACATTCTTTACATTTATGTTTGACTTGTTTTTGTCAAATTGTTTTTGACAAACATTTGACCGATTGAAAACAATCACGAAATAAAAATCAGGCAGAACCAACACTCATTAAATTAATTTGCCAAATATGAAACACGGCTATTGTTAAACTTATATACTCAGTATACTATTGGCGCGGAGTAATAAACCTGTCAGAATTATCAAATCTCCCGTATTGCAGTGGCGTAGGTACCTGATACGTTTGGAAAATCATATTTTAGTAGGTAAATATATTATAATAGTAAAATCTACCTTATTGAATTATTATGTGGTTATATGTTATTTATTTTATTTGTATAGTAGATCATATTACAAATTTTACTTCTTACGTATTATATACCATTATTTTTGTATCTTGGTATAATACCCACATCTACGGCTATGATTCTCGTTTCGTCAGTACCTGGGCTGATGGCAACGTGTTTACACAGGTTAAACTATTGTTCTCAGACCCTAGATGGGTCGATATGCTGCAAGAGCGGCACAATGATCGTATTTTGGTTAGAATTTATTGGTTTTTACTTAACCGTAGAAGTACCGTTTTCAAAGAAAATAAAGAATTATTTCAAGCAATTATGATTTATTACTCCGCGCTAATAGTATACAGACTTTAGAATGCTTATAGTATCAAATAAATTTCACTGAAGCAAGAATTTGATGTTTGATTTGACTAATGATTAGTGTTTTATTGATTTCTTTAAAGTACGTCTAATAAGTATAAGTCTATTGAAATGTCGATTATAGTTGATAAGTGTGTAGGTGCATAGGACTACATAATTATTAATCCCCAAAGGATATTCATTATGTCTTTTAAATCGTGTCATTCCACCATGTAAATTAATGTAAATTGATTGATGCTTAAAATATTTTATAAAAAATTACCGATATAGGTAATCAATATTGGTATATTTACATGTAACTACACTTGATTAGAAAAGAAATTGCACAAGGTAAAGTCATAAATAAAACCTTATACTAAATCACGTAGACCAACGTCGTAGTTAACAAGTTAGAATTTCCTTTCAATTAACTTTGAAACGGCTACAAAGCTATTAAATTAGATTAAATTGGAAACGTTGTTACCGAGAACAAAGAGGTGCAGAATGAAAAATGAACTGAAAGTTAATCTTAAAGGACGAGCAATTAATTATTGCATCGCGTCATAGTAGAATAATAATGATTTTAATTAACATTCATCGTAGAGATTTTTTGCGAAATTGTCTTAAAATCAATAAACACTTTTCAAAATTTGTAACTATTTACAACTTTTTTTTAATCTATTCACCGTAGGATCGATTGTATTCTCAAACAAAGCACATTTGTTGTGTTAAGCTCCTTCTTGTTGCCATAGTCACGGTATTTGTCAGGGTAACCACCAAAGAATGGATAGCCGAACAGGGTGGGTTTTGGAGCGTCTCGACGTCGACCTAAATTACTACCTAACAGAGTTCGGTGTTTCTCTAACACAGCTTTTCTCATATATTGATTTTTTTATTCTTTATATTCTGGGGTCGTAAGAAAGCTGTTATTATGTGCGTTGAACAACAAAAGAAAATCAATAAAGCCTGCACACACTTTATAACAAGAAACGCAATGTTCTTTGCTAATATATTTGATTAAAATGCATGTTTCTTAAATAAAATATTAAACGCACACCAACGCAACGTCATGCAGGAATGCAGTCGGATTTTATGTAATGCTTTGTTTTATTACCATATCATAGTAATTTTCTACTTCAACCACATTTTATTACACTACTTACAAATTCATAAAAATTAATGATTTATTTAAACACTGAACTTAATCGGAGGGAGTTATGGGTACAGCAGAAATATAAAATAAATCTCCTTGTATCCAATAAACTATTTGCATAAAGTTTCATTTATATTTTAACCATTTTTTGTTTAATTAGCAATTTCCTGTTTGCATTTAGGTATAATTCCGCTTTGAACAAATATGTTGCTACCGTCTTTTTCCCACACAAATCTTATTACCACAAAAAATCCTAAACGTTTTTAAATAAATTGATACCAAAAGCCAAAGGATTAGGTAAATTAGTCGTGGTGACATTCTAATGTCCTCAGTTCAAATATATTTTAATTTAAACATTATCTGTATGGATGACGAAAACAGTTTTTCGAAAAATAACGTTACGTTTAACGACAGGGTATTAATAATGTCTATCTAATCAATTTTTTGTTGTGTTACTTTCTCAAGATAATAGTATATTATGCTATTAAGAGTAGAACGCATTCTTTTGTATTGAGCGAAGGTATTGCGGCCGAAGCGCAGCTGAGGCCGCAAAATACTTTGCGAAACACAAAAGGCGTTCGACTCCGTGTAGCATATACTATTTTTTCTTCAAGCGTAAAAACCAAATTCTTGAAGTAATTGAGGTGGTTTTAGAATGAATAGGCAACAGCGTTAACTCAACTTTACAACTGTCAAACATGACTGTCAAACAACATTATTTTTGTTGTGTGTATTAACACGGTTTGTAAAGGAAAATTTTTGTATTAATTTGTAGAGTAAGAAAGAAAGCTATAATTATTTAACAATACAACAATAATAATAATTAACTCTTATTTCAGATGAAAACTTAAAACAAACATTCTTTTGTAGTAACTATATAGTGGAAAAAAATACCTATTTCTTATTTATAGTAATATTAAAGGTACAATTTTGTAATGTCGAGTTAATAATATTTAATCCACTACTTGCTGTTTTAGAACTGACATTGACGTCATTATAGTCGTGATGGATTTCATATTCACTTGACTGGGATATGCTCGATGTTGCGGTGGAAGTACTAGGCCTGTTAAGATCACCTGATGTTACGGTAGATGTGTTACCTTCATCGCACCCTAATATTCTATTAAGCAATTTCACGTTTGTTTGAAGGGAGTCTTCGATGTATCCCTCAGCTACATTGTTAGATTTCCATCCACCGTGTCTTTTAAGAGTGGTAATGTCTCCACCATTGTCAACTAACAATGTAGCTGAGGTTCGTCGCAGTGTATGACCAGTGTATTCCTCTGGATTAGGTAGTTTTAAAAAGTTGCCACTTGTTTTGGTATACCTGAAATTTTATGTATCCCCATAACGACACGGTGGCATCTACCATTTTGGTATTTTAAAAGAATCTTGTTATGTTGATGTCATTAGGTCAAAGAAGTGTCATATATTGTCTACATAAATTTAAATAAAAATCAACTAAGGCATCGGCGATTTGTTTTATTTAAAGGTGGAGTTCCTTCAATTTGCGACATTTTTAAAAGTTTAAATTTTTAAATGGCGTTTCTGCTTAAAAGTGCTAATACATCTACCGGCAAACTAAGTTACTAATTGAGCTTAAAATAATAATATTATTGTACGCCGTAAAATAATGTATCATTCTAAATATTCAAATCCATTATAGTAAAATTCATATTTTAGCACGTTTGAAGAAAAATATGAATTATTATTTTCTGCAACTCTTTTAATAATCGGTTCAAATATATTCAATTTTCAGAATTGTACGGTTGTAGAAAAATCCAACTTTAACACTAGTATCATATATACGTATTATTTCCAATGATATTAATGAAAGTTTTATTTTTGTAGTTAATTTGCTAAAATAAAAAATTATGTTTGTTAAGTTTGTACCTTAATAATCATTCCATGTGTAAGATGACAGCAATGGCATAATTGTATCAGCCACCAAATTTCACGTAATGTTTATTACACGGTTGAAAGACACGGTTGAAGTAATGCAAATAAAGGAATAAAGAGGCACGTACTATTTATCTTGAATAGAGTACTTACGATTCTTCACAAACGTAGCTATTGTTTAAGTTCGTAACAGTTACTGAAATTGTAAAGTGCGAGTGCGTTTTATATACATATTAAATTTTCTTGTTTAAAAAGGTAAGAATAAAGTAATTTTTACTTTATTTTGGATGTAAACTAATTTTTCGCATGAAAAGAAACATAATTTAATGTTTTGTACGCCCAATACCTTAAGTAATCTCTTACATATGTAACGGCCTCATGTATTTATCGATAAACAAAAGACCAAAGTTCATCTTATGAATTCACAAAGTCTGTCTGTCTGTCTGTCTGTCTGTCTGTCTGTCTGGATGTCCGTAGCTTTTTTGCTGTTGACAATTTTCTTTAAGATTCCTATAAGAACATCAAAATCTAAGACATTTTGCTTGATCATTTTTGTCTATCTCATCGGCAAAGTGGTCAAATCGGCTCCCGAAAAATTTTAAAAAAATTTTACAAGTCCAGTCAAATTTTCGAACAAATTTTTCAAATTAATCATTAAAAATAAATTTTTAAGCTAAATAAGCAGTTCTTTTATTCATCCAGCAATGCTAGCTTAGCCATTCCCAACTAGTTTTTTATTATGATTGGTTAAAGGAAAATGTGTTACTATATAGCAAGATTCACGAAACAAAACAGCTTGCAATTCCTACGTAATATACAATTTCATTATTACGTTAGTAAATTTTAAGGAAACTCTTATTTAGTAAAAAGTGGAATTACTACATTAAGTATATCGGTGAATTTATTTCGTATTAAAACATTAAAACCATTTATTAATTACGAATAACTTAAGGCTAGGTTCAAGATGAAGCCTCCGATTTTTGGCTTTATGGGCTGTTGCTAGGGTTTGCCTGGAAGCATAAAACTGTCAGTTATTGATGTGACAGATACATGAAACATGTATTTAAGTGGAATTTATAAACCCCTGAAATACATGCATCTTTGTAAAAATTTCATACCTTTTCCATCAATTTTCCTTTGTCGCTGATGATATTCTAAGAGTACGAAATATGGGACAAGTAGGAAAGAATAAAAAACGAAATCATAATAGGACCACTCTAGACGTTTATCAAAGAACTAAAAAGTTGAGATTGTCAGACGGAGAAAACGGAGAAAACAATGTACCGAAAGACGGAGAAAGTGGGAAAAGTAATGTAAGAGAAACGGTAAATTACACATTGGAGGTGAAACTCAATCCTAAGTGGTTGACGTAAAGAAGAATTGAACCCAAAGACGTAAACGTAGTGGAGGAAGACGAATTCAATTGGACTGATGTGGAGGCTGACCAGAACATTGACGACAATGATATGCAGTCGGCAGCAAATGTTCTCTCACCCTCTGGATGATGTGGAAGTTGAGACAAAAAGTAAGAAAAAGTCTGCCGATGGAAGACGAATGCTTTCTGTCCTTAGCATCATTACGTTTTGTATGTCGGTATCCCAACATGCCTGATCCTGCAAAAACTTTAACTTGCAGTTTGGTGGCGGGCGCCCCGATCAAAGGAATAAAACATGATGTAATATTCAAGTGTCGATGTGGGAGAAAAAACTATAGAATTTCAAGTGATGATTCTAGTCATTCTCTGCCGATGAATAGAGCTATTATTTGAAAAATTATAGTTGCAGCAATGGAATTTCAAGCCCTCCGGTGTCTGTTAATATCTTTGACATTCCATCTCCAACTTTATCCTCTTACTTGAGTTAGAGAATAACGGAGAAAAAGCTAGAATCGAGCGCTAAAACAAAGTCTTGTTGTGCTGCAATTGAAGAAAAAAGCAAGTTGGCCATAGAGCTAAAATTTGTAATTGTTGACAGGATTTCGTACCCTGCAGTTCGTGTAAAGGTAGACGGTGGATGGAATAAACGATTATAGAAGATATTACAAAGAAAGTACTGTTCCAAGGAATCCAAAACAGCTTCTGTTTGAAATGCAAAAGAGCAAAAATAAAAACATTACTCTCTCAAAACATTAATGTTTTAAGAATTGGAACGGACCGGCCACTGCAATGGAATCCGATGTACTACGAGAAGGATTTTTGATAAGAATTCCAGACCATAGAATAGTTTATTCAGAGTTTATCGGGGACGGAGATTCTTTTATTTACACTCGAGTTCAGCATGTTTACAATGGAATAAAAGGTAGAATGAAATTTACGACAAAATTGTTGCTGTTCAAAATCCCGTTTCGTGATAGACTAAGGTTTTAGCCTATCACAAAACGGATCTTCAAACAACAAATACAAAACAAAGGACAATTTTGAAATATTTATTGCAGTTAAAAAAATTAAGTGTACAAATAATTTGGCAAAAGATTTTAATAAGAAACTTGCTGAAATTTAACAATACAGTGCGTGGAATGGGAAAACTGGACATCCCGGGACGAAAGAAAACTTCCATTTATGAAGTGGAGTTTTGCAGGACTTGTGAAAGAACAAATAAAACGAATACAAGTTGGGCCAGATAATAGAAAACATGCGATTATTACAAAAAATTGACGAGTTTATACTACTATGCTATATCAACTTAAAGACAGTTTAGTTGTCTATCAGAATTTTAACTAATATTCAGGGTGTTTCATTTGAAAAAATTAAGTTTTACCTTTTTGTATGTCACGTCAAAATCATTAATTTTAAACCGCCCTGTATAAGATAAAATAAATTTATTTAAGTAGCTGTTAAATACAAAGCTTTTGCAAACTGCATCTAAAATTTCAGCCTTATATGAGTTTAAATATCAGCTAAATTTAAATTTTGGTGAGATCATATTTTGAAAAGAAATAACCTAAAATAATTATTATCTCGAAACCCGGTGTAGATAGGTATAGAGAACTATTCAAAAAAAATTATCAGTAAGAAATTGCGATTCTAAAAATTAAAAATATATAGGGTGTTTTATTTAAAATTAACAAGTTGTTACTAATTTTGAATAGAAGCGGGAACACCGCCAAAATGAAAATATATTAGAAAATAGATCGTGCCAATTTATGACAATAGCCAAATTTTCAGATTACTCCTATACCCCGTTTTCCATAAACGTCTAACCTACCATCGACCATCAATGACCCTGTATATTATAAGAAAAATGCCAACAGTTAATTGTAACGACATGTGTGCGTTTAAAGTACATAGCGCTATCTAAGCGACAGCTTTAATGCTTGAAACACACGTGTGTCGATAAAGCCAAGTAGCCATGTTAACGTTTCTTAGTTTATACTATTCATACGTGTCAATGTTTTACACGAGATGTCGTAAGACACACATTTTGCTCCTGTATATTATATTACACTCATTGTAACTATAAGCTACCCAAACCAGTAACTCCGCCTACCGCTCGGAGAGTTCTATCATGGGAGGTATACCTAAAATGAAGTTTAATTATTGTTATTATTAGTTTGTAATATTATATATTTTTTGTATATTTGAACAAAAATGTAATAAAAGGCAAAAAAAAATGATTAATTTAAATATATTATTAGTAAGGAAACGTCTTTATCAAAACTTATTTTTAAACTAACATAATTAATAATAATAAAGTAAAGTTAATAAATCAAAATTATAATTTATCTTATTATTAATAATGCTCCAGTAGTAATACCATTCTTTTCTTTTTAGTTTTAATTATCCGTTTCCCTTCGCATTTCATTTTCTTAACAGTTTGACATTATTGTCTTGTTATAAACAAGAAACTTCCATCATAAATATTGGCTTGTTTAAGAACTATCAACAAAGTAGTCACCATAAAGTGTTGATCTAGAAATCTGGAACATACAAAATGGCAATTTATTATGTAGTGTGTCTACTTGTGTCTTGTTTTTATTATTAATTTTAAGAAAAAAAAAATTCTTTATAAAAAAATTCTGCATTTTACAATACAATTATCAGATATTAAATTTTTACAGTCGTATACGCTATTTGTTAAAAAATATAAGTTTTCCTCATGAGTATAATACTTTTATATTTAACAATATCAAAATTTGTTGAGCAATAACGTCTTTACCTTTATCGACGCATGCGCAGTTTGGGTTTTTTAAAAATGTCATTTTGACTTTGATTGTTTTCTAGTGGTAAACTCACATTCTAAGCATAAATTTAAATAGTAAATACAAATGAAAAACGCAATACAGTACCTGACGCTATATTTACAATAAAAGTTGTGACGTCAAGCCAATGAGAGAGTGTTAGTGTATTTGAATAAATGCCGATACATTTATTAAGTATTTCTTCATTATAAGTAATTGCGTATTCTTTAAAATTTATACATTTGATTTTGAGACTATTTTGGACGTTATCACATTATTATTTTTTTGTAAACATTCGTATTTATTAATCATAACATCATGAAAAAATTTATGTGGACTATAATTATGTTTACAATAAGATAGTCCTATATTTGTTAACTTTCATCAGCAAAGTAGCCTAATCTTAATAAATAATCAATCCATCGTGTTTTTCAAATAACTTAATAACTACATACCAGTTTCATAAACTACTAAGTCAACAAAAACTTTATTAAACGTATATACCATTGACAATAATTCCTTTTAAAGACAAAATAATGATAACCCTGGTTATCATTATTTATAATTAAATGTTGTGACACAATAATTACGCCTTAGGAAAACTTATATCAATTTTAAACGCCATAATTGAATTCTGTTTACTGTTAATTACGGAACACCAATACTTTTGATAAAATAAAGTTAAAAAACATTACTTGCTACTAAGTGGTTAAAATATATAACAATGTTTTTAAATTTTGGGTTAATTCACCTGGATAAAAGAGTTAGTGTCTCGTATGCTGAAATGGTTCCACTATGTGCCATTTCCTAATTCCTAGAAATAAAGACTTTAATTTGTGTCATCTATAAGTAATTCTCATATTAAATCCGATATTCAAGCGTTTTTTAAAATAACGCCTGCAGTTAGTATAGTGTTTTCAAAAATCTTTAGTAATAATAAACACGTTTTCTGTTATATTGTAATTAATATTTACATTTTTCTTATTATGCTTAGAGGCGTTTTAAGGATTTTTTAAAGAAAAAATGTGGTTCATTGCAAAAACTGCACACTAGGTTAATTATAATTTCCATATATTAATAGAAGTAATTTGTATAAGTCACTTACATGTCCTTTACTTTATCCAATAATTGTAATAATTTATTTTGTACTTAATTATAGGTAGTATACCTTTAAATACATAATTTACTACTCATTTAATTTAAATACAGTATATGTATCAGTAATAAGAGCATAATTACTTTTGACATTTGGTTTCATTTAGTTAATGTCAGTAGTATTATATTACCAGGTAAAAAATGTTATCAAATATAACTATGGCGCTGAATTAATCAGTATAATTTTTGCATGTTATTTGCGATAAAAAATTATCTTTAAAAATTATAGGACAACAAAATTTTATTAGAAAAAATAAAAGTTTTATTTCAAATTTATATATATTATTTTAGGAAAAGTCTGTCCAGAAACGAAGCGAAGTAATAAATCAACATGTTTAACAGATTCCAATGGCGTACCGATTTATTGATACTTTTTCGAAAATGTAGAATATGTGTAACTTTTCATCATTAATTAATTATTTTGACACATTTCATCTTATTAAATGTTCAAATTGACCTCCACCTACTTCCATGCAATGGTATAAACTACTGACTGTAATAAACTGAAATTTGACACATGGGTTTGTCTAAACATTTCAGTTTATTATAGTCACTAGTTTGAGGTAAGTTTAGCACCTTGTAACTTTTAACGAAGCTTTCCTGATAAAAACTTTATATGAAAATCCCAATTTAAAATTTTTGTCAAATAATACGTGGGTTTATTTTTGGCCACCACTAGTGAGTCTTGTTTATCAAAAATTGCTAATATCATTATCGATCACATTTTTAGGAATTTTAGCTAATTAATTACTAATAATTGAACTAGAAAGTATGTACAGTATTTGGAATGACACTTTAATAGATTTTAATGTGTTTTTAATGATATAATTAGGGGAGAAATATGGTATGTAATTATAACGATAGCCTACCTGATGGTTATTGTCATATGATATCGGTATATCATAAGGTGTACTTACTCTGCAGTATTGAGTTTCATTGGAATGGCATCGAGTCCTGAATTTATTCCAAGGAAACGCGTGAAGACAATTATTTGAAATGCCATAATCCGTTGAAAACAGTTCAAGAGACAGTTGATATGTGTTCACATATGACTGGCATTGAAAAAACAACAATATTCAGACTTTTGCGCAAAGACAAAGTTTCTGTGCGTGAAAACAAAGTTTCTGTGCGTGAGCCTAGTTTATCTCATGGTAAAAAGAACTGAAATATCCGAATATGTGAAAAGTACAATTAGAAGAATAGTGCATTTGTTTTATGTTAAAAAAAATTCCCACATTAAATAAAATTGTGTCATAGGATTTCAAAATGTAAAATTCCTCCAATACGGATTTTAGATTAACAGGGATGTTGATTCCTTTCGTGGAGGTGAGGATAAGAAACACTCAATACACAAACGTTTGTTCGTAAAGGAAAAATACTATGGATAATCTAATTATTTATTTATATACTTAACATTTTTAATTATTAACCTTTATATGGTAACTTTAATTATATGTTGTTGTGTGTTTTTAATCAGTAGTGACTCCACTCTATGAATTCAAGCAGCTCTGAAGAAGCTCACGCATTGTGAGCGAAACGTTAGCGTATTGAATATTTGAAGAGTGTTTTTATCCTCACCTCTACGGAAGGAATCAAGGAAGAGGGTATACCCAATTTAAGTAGAACAATGCTGTGGCAAGTTTTGCACAAATTGAATTTTATGGAAAAAATGCATAGGAAATCAGCTCTCATTGATAAGGAAGAAATTGTATGTTGGAGAAGAAATTACCTACGAAATATCACTAAATTACGTTCTGAAGGCAAGAAAATTTAGACAAAACGTGGGTAAATGATGGTTATACTGTGGTAAAAATGTGGTAAGACAAAAAATATAACCAGTGGACGACAAGCTTTTTTAGAAAGATTATCTACTGGTTTAAGACCTCCTTTAGGAAAAGGGCGACGCTTAATTATTACGCATATAGGAAGTGACGAAGGCTTTGTAGAAGGAGGTTTACTGCTATTTAAAACGTGATATTTTTGTACTACGCTTACTGCCATACCATTGTGAATTAAACCCTACTGAATTAATATGGGCGCAGGTGAAGGGTGCAGTAGCGAGAAATAATACCACGTTTAAATTAAGTAACGTTCGACAACTTTAATGACTTCTTTAAGTGATATAGTGTATAGAACACGTAATGAAGAGGAACAAAAATGTGGGAACTTGACAATTTGACAGAAGTTACTATAGAGCCTATTGTAATTTCAATACGGTCAAATGATACTTCTTCCGAAGAAACAGATGAATTTTTAGAATAACTGTATTTTAAAATTATATATTTATTATTTTTCCTATAAATTTAGTTTGTTCTTGCTATATTTTATTATACCTTAAATTTTCAAACTCTATAAAATGGTTTCTAACAAACGATGTGTTTTATAATTACAATGATATGTTTAAAATTACTTTCAATAAAACACAATAAAACGCAAAACCCATGTACACGCCTATGATCTTTAGTTTAGACCTCAAGAACAGGTACGTCCCATTGTTAACGGATTAGGAGCTATTCATAAATAACTTAAATGTTGGAAGCGATATATCCTAAAACTAGTTTTAAAATCTTTTATGTATTTCATACAAAAATCGTGTACCGCTTATATGTAAAATAAATGAACTATTTTAATTTATTACTTCGCTTCGTTTCTAGACAGACTTTAAAAAATTTATATTTATTACAATGAATAAATTACAAGAAAACAGTGTTATTAAGCGTTAAAATAACAATTTAAAAGTAAAAGTTTAAAAAGAATAGTTAACTTACTTATATTCAACGTGACGTGAAATCATAGTATGGTAACACATTTTAACAATTTAACAATCTGACTACAACATGTGACATACAAAAGTATTAAAGCTCCTTAAAAATTCAATGTGAACGAGATTCCCAATAATTTTGGGCCTTCTTATAGGAGTTGAGGAACAATAGGGTCATCAATGATACACCATGTTCTTAATAGCCGACGTTTCGATTGGCGATGGCCAATCTTTCAAGGCAATCTAAGAGTTGGTGACATCAAGGACTCTTCAAGGGAACAATAGGGATCCAGATCGTCAAAAATTCCAAAAAATTGTTTAATTATTAAAATAAAATTCAAAACCAACTGGTTTACGTTCCCTTGAGGAGTCCTTAGTTTTCAACAACTCTTAGATTGCCTTGAGAAAGATTAGACATCGCCAATCGAAACGTCGGCTATTAAGAACATGGGTATCATTGATGACTCTATTGTTCCTCAACTCCTATAAGAAGGCCCAAAATTATTGGGAATCTCGTTCACATGTGACATACAGTAGTTATGGTGTTTAATTTTTAATTTAATCTAATTTTTAGACCAAAGAATTTTTAAATTAGGTGTCTCTCAAAAAAAAAAAATAAAATGTCGTTTAACGGCCACTTATTCTTGTTACTTGTACGTTTTAAACAGATTCACAATTTAAACTTTATTACAATTTGGTTGAAGAAATGTTTTAATTTAAAATTTTTAAAGCACTAAACCAATAATAATGATGTAAAATTGCGTTTGCATTTAGTAGTGAAACTGAACAGTTTTGGAAATTTAAAAGATCAAAAAGTCAAAATATGCGTCTAGTTTATTACTGATTTGATAATATTTTAATTTTAATAATAATTGTAAACAATTCGATTAAATTTATTTGTCTTATTTTTGCATTGACACATAGTTAATTAAGTTTTTTACAAATTTACAATTCTTAGAACAACAAAAATAAGCAGAAAAACAAAAAAACTTTCTCTAACTCTTTCCTATATTCAATTCCTATTTTCTCTCTTTGTCTTTCTTTTTATTAAATATTTTTCCACTACCTTCTCTATCCACTCTTCCGTTCTTATTTCACTGCACTTCAAACGCTTTGTATTTTCTCACTTTTCTACACATTCTACACTTCTTATGGCCCTTCCACCAGTGCTTGCTTTCATTTTCCTTATTTGCTACTCTGAATCTTGCAATTAACTTTTTTATCCCACAATCCTATTCTTCCGGTTATGTACTTCGGTTTTACTTCTGCTATGAACTCTTCAAACTTCGTGTTATATTTTTATTCTCCAATGTTTGCTCTTCTTTCTTGTGTCTGTGTGTCCGTATCACTTTGTACTATATTCTTCCATAATTCTTCCTCCATTTGTTATTTTATTTTCTCGTCATATCTTATTGCCCATTCCTTGTCTGTATCCAAATTTTTTTCAGTTTTAGCTCTTTTTCTACTGTACAACCAGGACTTCGTAGAAGTGTTTCTTGACCAATTCTAAGCTAAAATAATTCTTTTCATGCAGGTCTTCCTTTTTGAGATATTGCAATTTAAAGTTGTCAGCTCTACTGGGTTATGTTTTTAATGTTTTGAACTTAAAATTACACTTGAGTGATCAAAACAGTAAGAGAAAACCTACAATAGATTAACAAACTCAAATTATAGCGTCCACTTTCGATACTTTTCTTGTATTTTTTCTAGTTTCTCCAACTCCCCCCATTCCCACATCTGCTATTTGTGGGTGCAAATGTTTCTAAGTATTTACTTTGGTACTAATTGTTAATGCGTACACTTACATTAATTACACTTAAGCAACCAGTAACAGCTTGAGAAATATAAATAATGATCAAAATGTAATATTTGTAGAAATTTGTAGAAATAGTAGTAAATGGCAATTGTGGCACAGACTATCTTTTCATAAATAATGACAATGATAAAAGGAACAGTCGACACCTCCCAAAGTGTAAAGAATTTAAATAGAGAACCGTTTAGAAAGAGTTTCTGTATTCCACTTTCAAGGGTGGTATGTCTAATAAAATTAAACAAAGTAGCACCAAGCAAGAAAAGCAGCTTCAAAAGCGATTCTTGGTGATACAACAAGTAAATTAAAGAGATTATTTTGAGGTGAGCCCTCAATAGTTTAGTTGTAGAGCAAAAACAAATTGAAAAGGTGAAACAAGGTTTAGCAGCTCAGTGTGGTAAACTTCAAAGCGTAACTAAGCGCTTAGACTATCCAGTATTTGTTTTGTGTCATAGAATATTAAACGTCTCCAAAGGTGGTGTTTATAGTAGAGAGTTACTCTACAACACAAAACCACAAATTTTACAGAATTGAACTCGACATGAGTTATAGCAGTAAAAGAAATCATAACAAGACACCGTTTTCACACATGTTGACTTTCAATAACCCCAATCTTCCAAAATATATAAAAAGCTGAATATTTTAATTTACAAGTTAGGCAGTATTTACCATCTGTACTGAAGTGCCACAAATGCCAAAAATTCGATAATGCTGCCATAATCAACCATATGTATGTGTGTAACTGCTCTATAAAAGGCAAAACTCGTAGTAGTGTCGACGAACAAGTACCTTATCCAATTTATAAAAACAAGTAACTAAGAAGCATTAAAACTCAAAGAAAACATTACCAACTTAGAAACAAAGAAAAAGTTGTGAGAAATACTCCAAGAGACATAAGTAATATCCGTGCAACTGCTATAGCTGCAACAAAAGGAAATCTTAACGTTAAAGGATTAGTAAAAGAAGTTAAAAAATATATTTGTTTCTAAAGATATTAGCGAGTACTTTAATCTCTTTAAATTATTTAAATAAAAGTGGAAAATTTTTGGGAAAGAGACCATAGTTATTTGACGATTAATATAAAATTTATTTTCTTAAAACTCGATATTTCGCATATTAAATATATGCTTCATCAGGAGATTTAAAAATCTTAATGCAATGCACAACTCATTGATGAATTATTCAGTGAATGGTAAATTGAACAATATTCATTAAAAATAGGTAATAAAGCGATAGAAGTTCTGGACATCACATGCTTTGCAGGTAAAGCGACAACCAGTTTTCAACTTTGATTTTTTTGCTAGTCAACAACAAATACTGAATCTGCGACCTAGACTTTATTATACTAGTCATTTCATTTATTCGTTTTTGTAATAGTTTTTTGAATCTATTTACGTCATACAAAGTCAGTCAATGGATGTGTACATAACTACTGTTACATTAATTTATTATTACAAAAGCACGATCCGGTATGTCTTGCTGTACAAGAAACTCACTTAAGACCAAACGAGATGTATTCATTAAAGAATTACCCCACAATAAGACGTAAATGTACACTTGGAGGCGTTGCATAATCCTGAGAGATAATGTTAATTATAATGAAATTAAAATAAACACGTGCTTGCAGCTTGTTAGAGCGAAGATTACAGTTTCTGTAAACATATCAGTATGTAAAGTTTACTTGCCCGACACAAACTGGAAGTTTGAAACTTAAACAACTTGGTAGACAAGTTGAACCACCAATCATTGTGATGGGCGATTTTAAGGCCCACAATGGTATATGGGGTTCCATCAAAACTAACATCAGAGGACGCTTAATGGAACAATTGTTAGGATTCAACATTTTCAGCAATCGATTAAATAATTACCAGAGTTTTGTGAAGAGAGAGAGATGATGGTCCAAAAATAACCAAGTCCTGTCTCATCAGATCAAACACTACAAGACTAGTGTAACAAATTTTCTGAACATTTAAATCTTCTATGTGATAATTCAGTAGAGCAGCTGCGACTAAAAGTATACCCAAATCTGGAGGTAGACCAGTAAATAAAATAGTACCGTAGTTTAATTAAATAGGACAAAGAAACGACCGTTCAATTGAAATAAAAAATATTCCTAATTTCTTTAAAAATGCCAGAACAATGGCTAGAAAGACAATATTAGAAAGCAAAAAGAAGTAGCTGGAATTCATACACGTACACAATATCATGCGAGAAACCAGACCCATTCTATGGAGAAGGGTGAGAGATGACTGGATCTAATCCTCCAAATATAATCAGCGCAATAGAGGCAGACTATGGTTGTATAAAACAAAATATTGATAACGTAAGGGCTAATGATTAAGTAAAGAGTCATGGTTAGTGAGTGGAAAATAGGTAACCTCAAAGTCTTTTTATTGTTGGAAGAGAATGACGACAACAAATTATTACAATTAATGAACTTGGAAAAGGAACACAAACATAAATCTCATTTTTACCCAAAGATATGATGAGTGGTATTTTACTACCTTAATAAATCGACATCTGGTTGAGGATGAATTCTAATTTAGAGAATTATCACAAAATGCTTTTGTAGCTGCGACTGGACTGCTTATGGAGCAGTATAGTCGCAACAATCGCAATCGTTTAAGGCTGTGACACGCGACCGCCGTTTAGAAGGAAACTTGTATATTTAAAAACACAAGTAGCAGTCAATTGCGGTTATCGCAACGTTGATGTCGCATATGATACGGCATGGTATGATGTTGGAAAGCCGATTATAGAAGGAAAATATCCATTGTAGTTCATGTGTTTTTCTTTAGAACACAATATACAACAAACTACACTTTAGTCCAGGCGTTTTTGATATAAAGAGAGCGTCTGTCATGACATAAAGTTTTTGGAATCATTGACAAATTGTTTAAATTAGGATTGAGAGAAAGACTTTCTTTATTTATCTAGTGATAAATAGAGGTTTGATACTGGAAAACGGAGTACCACAAGGATCTACACTTAGCTGTAATTTGTTTGCAATATCAATAAATGATATTTGCAAAACAAATCAATTCAGTATTGTTTATATGTACATGACCTGAATATACAGGGTGTTAGGTAAACATGCGGCAAAAATTCAAGGGGTTTTCCTTGGCGTAATCTAAGAATATTTTGTCCTATGATGATTTCCTAAACACCTCTTTATTTCGAAGATACAGGAATTGAACAAAATTTGCGACAGTAACAACATTTAATATCAAAAAATAAATGTAAAGTTGATCAATCTACAATAAATGTTCGAAATGACTTCCTCCAGCCTGGATACAAGCATTCAATCTTCTGTCAATGAATGTCGAACTCGTTCAAATACACCAGGGTCGTTTTTAATAGACTCACACCCAGCAATTATCCGATTTCGCAAGTCGTCCAAATCTTCCACAAGGGTAGCGTAAACTAGTGATTTCAGATTTCCCCATACGAAAAAGTCCAAGGGATTTAATTTCTGGATCGAGCGGAGGCCATGCGCGTGGCCCACCTCGACCAATCCAGCGATCTCATGTATGTTGCTGTTAAAAATTACGAGCAACCAAACTGAAATGTGGTGGTGCACCATCGTGCATATACCACATTGCCATTCTTGTCGCCAATGGTAGATCCTCCATAAACTCAGGTAGTGTTTCTTCCAAAAAGTTGCGATAAGATTCGCCAGTAAGTCTTGCTGGTAGAAATACCGGTCCCATTAGGTAGTCACCCACAATTCCAACCCATACATTCAAGGAGAACTGATGTTGAAAACGATCTTCACATACCGCATGCGGATTTTCATCTGCTCACACACTGGTTGTTATGAAAATTTCTAATTGCAGTTCTTGAGAAATTAGCTTCATCAGTAAAAAGAATCTGTGTCAGGGAATTGAGGGATTCGAACTAATTTTTGCAAAAGCCATTGACATAATGCAATACGGAGGAAAATCGGCTGGTAGTAGTGCCTGAACGCGTTGGATGTGGTAAGGATACAACAAGTTGTCCTTAAGAATTTTCCAAACTGTCCAATGACTTACATTCAAAGCATTGGCAATTTTTCTCGTAGAACTACTTGGATCTTCTTCTATCATGTTTAGCACATTCTGTTCCAGTTGTACCGTTCTTACTGCCATTGGTCTTCCTGGCCTCCATTTCGTTTCAATGCCCCGGTTCCGTGAAGACGTCGATGAATGTTTTCGAAGATTTTGATCGGGGATATTACGGCCAGGAAACCGTTCAATGTACAATCGTCTAGCTTTTAATGAATTTCCATCAGCAAGTCCATACATGAAGTGCATGTCAGTCATCTCGGCGTTCGTATAGTGATTCATAATAGCGGACTTCACTAACTATTAAAGACACGTAAAAGACCTAAACGTCACTCACTTTAAACAAATGTGACACATCAAACAGCTAAACGTCACTTAATTTTTACTTGACAAACTCATTGGCGTACGCCATACTTTTATTTACATTAATATTGTTACTGTGGCACATTTTGTTCACCCTGTATCTTCGAAATAAAGAGGTGTTTAGGAAATCATCATAGGACAAAATATTCTTAGATTAGGCCAAGGAAAACCCCATTGAATTTTTGCCGCATGTTTACCTAACACCCTGTATCTGTAGCGGTAAGGCAGTTGGACAGATTTCATATAGTTTGCATATTATCTATAAATAAAATTAGCAGAAATGGAAATTTTCCCTAAGAAAACCAAAGTGTTTTCTATTTGACAACTCAGAAAACCTTACTATAATCCTCTACTTTATCTAAACAATAGAATCGGTCAAATTTCTAGGATTAAGTGTTTGTTGGCAGTATAAACTCAGCGCTTTAAGTTCAGACCGGTACTAATTGGGCTATCAATCGCAACTGTTAAGACTGTACAAGTACATAGTATTAGTAGGTACTGCTGAGGTTCTTTTCCATTACTTGTTACAAATTCTCTATAATGAATTTGTAATGATTCCGTTATAACTAAAAAATTCTGAATTTCTTTTTTCCAACCAAGAAGAATATTTCAAAATACCATACTAAGACCAACCAACGGTACGATTCGAAGAACATCTAAAAACTAAATGAGACGCTAAGTTTCCTGAAAGCGTAGGTATTCTTATAAAATTATAGTTGTAAGAATGAGTTTGTTGATGTGAGTCTCGTGCATGATTTCTCATGTTTGTTCTTTTGAGAATTTTTGAACATCATTGTTTTTTTTAATTAAATATTTCGTGTAATTCTAACCTTAAATTTCGTATAAAATACAATTGGTTGTCAAAGTGTCAAAGAGTTTTTTTAATTTGCTATTTGTTTATCTCGCTTTCAAAAGTAATGTATGCTCTCAGAGTAGTAAAAAATGTTAATGCCCTTGAGTACCGCAATTCGTGTGTCCACTACTTTGAAGGTAAAATGGCAGACGTACGATAACGTGACTCGTGTGAGATAACCTGCAGGTAGATATAATTAACATGCGTCTGGATTTATTTGCTCTTTTAAATTTAATTCCGAAATTTGTCATCCTAATATTATAAATGATGTTGCTGCACTATATTTAAGAACCTTTTTTTTAAATGTTAAAGAGTCATAACGATGTAGAAGTCAGGAATATTAATAACAATTTAACAGCCCGATTTGTATGAACTCGTGTTAAAAATGTAAAACAGTATATAATTTTTTTTATTTATCCTTGAAAATTCGATGCAACTTATGCTTACTAGTTAGAAAAGGTTAAAAAGAACTAGATTATGTGCGAAACATTTTCAAATGTCCCGCCCAATTGCTGGAGGTAAAATGGAGTCAATTGCAGGCGGTACTATAATAATCTAGGGACTTGTCATTTTGGAGCGCCTTTAGTCAGTAGAAATTTGACATAACCAAAGTTTATCCTTGGTATCTTTTAAAGATTTTCCACCTCAAAAAAAAAATAATGGTATTCGCAATGAAACTCAATTTACTTAAAAATTAGAGATTCCTAATAATAAATTACCATTTTTTAATATTTTATCTTTTCTCGACAACAACCACTTCTTAAAGTTGATGAAAATTTACAAGTAGGTGCTTAAACAAATTTGGAATTACTTTGTATTTTTTAATAAACCTTCAAATCATAGAGTTGTATACTTAATAGACACAAACCAAATTTTGATTAATTAATTATAAAATATCATTTAAACAATTTTTAATTTAACCCACTAACATAGGACTTTCCTTTTTTATTAACAGTTATTATTTACGATTGTTCAATTGGTTCATTTAGATGACAGGTTTGATTAATTTATAATTTAATATAATCATTTTCTTAAACATTTTACAGAATACTCGCAATGATTATTAGTCAAAACTGGATTTTCTGTATAAAAAGCAAAAAGTATTCGAAAAAGTAATCTAAATTTTTAATAACAAATACGCTATAATGGAAGGATATGTTCGAAAATCTTTAACGTGAAGGTTAACGTAATTCTAGTAAAAACTATTAAAATCAAAAATAAGACGTTCAAGTGTGTATTGAAAACTGTGAAAAAATTAATTTATTATGTTTCGAGCATTGAAGCACGCTAGAAATGTGTCTAACAATCACGTTTTCGATTTAATTAATTAATTTAATACATGTAGAGTAGCGTCAAACGTAAAAACACCTTCTTAACGTCAAAAAATTAACTTAGATTTAAGTATATCATGATTGATAGTTTAATCAACAAATCCGCCTAGGAAGTAGTTAACTATGTACCTATGAATGGATTATTAATTATACACATTTGCGAGTTTTTACGGAATATTTTTATAATTATATCGTTACTTCAGATAAATTGCGTAGAATGTCATTTTAGTTTTTAATGTGTATTAATTGTTACAATTTTACAAATTCAAGTGAAAATTCTAAAAGAATCCATTTAGCTTAGTTTATTTAAGTTTCTTTTTTATTTTGTCACTCTATTATTTGTTAATTTTAAAGAATAAATAAAACAAATTGATCATACATCCATCCCTTTCATAATATTTTCTTCTTTCTTCTTCTCCGGATTTTATTATTTGTGCCTCTACTTCAATTCAGTATTCATTAAGAATCTTATTTGTCATTACTTTTCTATTCAATCTCAATGCTCTTCTGTTTCCTATACACATTTTTTTCTAGTTTCGGTTCTATTTACCACTATAGGGGTGTAACAAAAGGGTAGGTCTATAAATTAAACCACATATTCTGGGGCTTAAAATAACTCGATTGAACTTAACTTACCTCAGTACAAATGTGCATGCAATAAAAGTTGCAGGGTGTCAAAGTTATAATTTTTTTTGGAAATAAGTAAGATTAAATAAAAATTTTGGGATCTGCAGAATAACTTAAATTCATTCATACTTTATATTTTGTTATTCAGAATTTTAATGGTATGAAAAAGAGGCCGTATCTCGATAACAATTGAAGATTCAATGTCAATTTTTGGAAACGGTTAGCCAAATCGACATCTTTCAAGTATACTTTTTAAGCTCATCACGTCAAGGAATGAAAATCTTTGAACAACAATCCAATATTCCGAGGTAAAAAGTTATGAACATTTTAATGTACGCGAAGTGCTGCTGAGTGGCGTCCTCTACAATGTACATCAAAACTGTGATTTCTTTCATGCTGAGAAACTGCTGAATACCAAATTTTGTTGAAATCGTGCTTTTATTAAGGGAAATATTACCAAAAAACTTTTCAAAAATTATAACTTTGACATCCTGTAACTTTTTACATGCATTTATTATACTGAGGTAAGTTAAGTTCAATTGAGTTATTTTTACCCTCAAATGTGGATTAATTTATGATCTACCTTTTTGTTACACCCTCTATAATCAGGTGTCTCTTTGTCTAATCCTAACGTCCAACTACCAATATTCTCTGATTATCTTCTCCAGTTTGTCCTAACTTTCTCCATATAACATCCTTTTTCTTATCCCCTCTACTTTGCCCTACTGTTTTTATATGAACTTCACCCCTTACCTGCCATTCCTAAAAATTATACCCCAAATAAGTATCTATATTTTCCTACTCTTTTTTATCTCAAAAGTTTTACAGGTCTAAACTAGTATCAAAAGACCAGTATCAAGAAATCTAGAGACATAAGAAAGGTCTCCATCGAATCGGCTGAGAAAAACATAAAAAAACGACTTTTTAGATTTTTATTTTTCATTTTGGCTAGACATCATTAAATCACTAATAAAAATTGACTTAAATATATAGTTTATTAAATTTCAAATAACTCTAAATTTTTTCAATTAGATGTAACATAGTCAAATTAAAAAAATTAAGTGAATAATGAATTTTCTTGCATAATAGAAAAGTGACAAAACTCATTTAAAAGAGTCCTAAGTTTCTAAACCGTTGTTAAATAATAATACCATTAAATTCTACCAGGAAAAATACAAAATAATGTAAAGTATTATGTTTTTTCCTAATGTATTTTGTTATTTTGCTACAACGTGGTAAACAATTAAACAAAATTTTTTATGTAACACTCGACCCACAAATAGAATATTTTTCAACTTCCGTTAAATTCGATTTAACAATATTTTTGTATTAGACTTTATTTAGTAACATTTTAACAAAATTGGCTTAAACGTCTCCAACCAAGTTGATTAATTAAAATCACCAATTTCGAGATAATTTACATTTTAATTAAATAGTTATAACTTTATATTTAAATTGTGGCCATTTTATTACCCTGCAAATCTCATAGGGACCTCAACTTACAATGCAACCGATTTAATTAATGTAAATGACCAATTTCTAGATATTTACATATAATCACATGATATAACTTGAGATTCAAACTGTGGTCATGTTTTTGTATTACCTATCACAGTTCAGCATCGCTTAAGATAGTCGTGTTAATACAACCGACCATTAATTTAGTAACGCCAAACGTTATCTATGGATGCGCAGTAGCATAGATTAACAAAACATTAATCACATTAAAATCAAACGATCGTAGTTACGGTGACATAAACGTCATCACTTATTAGGGTTGCGTCAATGTTATGAGTAATAAGGGAATACATTAACGGTTATTATGTTTTGCTCAGTAAATTTTCCTCATTCTTATTTACCGTGTACATATTACTGTATTAAGGTTAGTTCAACTTTGCAAATTAAGTGGCGTAAGATCTCTCTACTAACTACCAATTAAGGTCAATGCGTTCTTCTGTAGACTATCTCTGTCTGTTAAATCCAAAATGTCACTCATGGTAAAGCAACCTAAGATATTTCTGGTAATGTGTCCCAAGCACTTTTGAAAAATTCTTAGCCTACTATAGAACCAAACAAAATTTCAATGTCAAAATATTTTATTACTCAACATATTCTCCTCTTAATTGGATACATTTATTACAGCGAACCTGCAACGTCTCTAGACCTTTCAAAAAAATGTTTCTTCTTGCTCTGCAAACCAGACCTCCACAGCTTCTATTACCTCCTTGTTGGAAGAAAATGTACGACCTTTTAAACTTTTTTCAGTTGAGGAAAGAGGTGATAGTCGGACGGAGCCAAATCGGGTGAATAAGGGGGTGTTCTAGTAATTCAAACCCTAAATCACGAATTTTTGCATGGCAACATGAGATTTGTGTGCAGGGCGTTGTCCTGCAAAAACAAAACACCTTTGGATAGCTTTCCGCGTCTTTTCTCTTTAATATTTTCCCGTAGAGTGGTCAGTAATGTCGAATAGTAATCTCCAGTTATTGTTCTACCCTTATCCAAAAATCAATCATGATTACTCCATGGCAATCCCAAAAACTGAAGCAAGAACTTTTCCAGCAGATTTTGGACACGAAACTTCTTAGGTCTTGGAGAACCAGAGTGTCGCCATTCCATCGATTGTTGCTTTGTTTCTGGATCGTAGAAATGTACCCAAGTCTCATCCATAGTAACAATTCGGTTTAAGAAGTCTACATCGTTTTCAAATCGAGCACAGATCGAACGCGATGCTTCTACCCTTGCACGCTTTTGGTCAACATTCAAACATTTGGGGATCCATTTTGCAGCAATTTTTCTCATGTCCAAATTGACGTGAACCATATGATGAACGCGTTCGTATGAAATATTCAGTGCTTCAGATATCCGTTTTAGCCCAATTCGACGGTCTGATAAAATCATGTCATGAACTGCATCGATATTTTCGGGGACTGACACAGAAACTGGCCTTCCCGATCGGTCATCATCTTCAATGGAAAATTTACCTCTTTTGAAGCTTGCATTCCAATTTTTGACGGTCGCATACGAAGGACATTGATCACCAAGGGTATTAAGCATATCTTCGTAAATCTGCTTACCTCTTAACCCTTTTAAATACAGGTACTTGATGATGGCTCGATACTCAATTTTTCGATTTTCACAATTTCGGTGGACATCTTTTTCATTTAATTTATTGCGTGACTCTGGTTTACTTTTGACGTCAAACTTTACACTGACACTTCTAATAAAGTTATTGTTCGTTGCTATGGTAACGCAATATTTTGTTTATGCAAGGAACTGGTCTAGGCTAACTAGATATCAATACATCCTCGTACATATACACTTATACAAACGCAATAGCTATTTTTTACACAATCTGAGGTTGTTTTCACTGAAGTTGCAATGCACTATGGTACCTGCAATACTACTATGGGTTAAACTGGAGAATTTTGTCCAACCAATTGTAATTAGGATTACGCAACGGACAAGAAACATTGTGATGACGAGGGAAGATGGGAAGACTGAGATGGGTTGGTCAATGTCACAGTAGCCATCATTGAAGTTGAAGAATTGGCGTTTCCGGTTGGAGTGCTGGTTCAACTCTTAGTAAATTTTGATTCCGATTATGATAAAGTCGTACGGCAATAAAAGGATTTATGAGTTATATAATTACTTCTCTTTCAAAAATTAAACCAAAACTACATGTCTCCCTTTACCGAATTCCTCTATCGAAAAAAAAGGTCGTTACAGGCTTTCCGTATTTAATATTGAACCGTTGTATTATCACTAGGGACGGTGTACAAAGATTTGTTTAACTAGATATAGAGCCTGTACAGTGCTCCTGGCAAGTTAAAGTGGAAATAAGGCGATAATATTTTGCAAACCTGTCTGATGCGCTTTATAATGTTATTGCTGTCGCGGTTGGGAAGTTGGAACCTGTGGGCGTAATTGAAGCCTAAAGTTGTTACAAAATCTCTAGAAATTGCGATAATAAAAAATTCAACAAAAATTTAAACGTCCTACAGTGGCCGACTGGGATGTGTCATGGATGATGCCCTCAATGTTTTGAGTAGTGCTATGTTTGAAATAAAGTGAGTTGCTGTTAAGTAGCATTATTTTGCGTTGTACAAATACAGGGATGCTTAGTTGACGATTTGGCTACAAAAATTACCCTGGTGACAACGTCTAAAATGAAAGATCGCAAAAATATCCATAAAATATTATTGGCAGCCTTGTCCTCCAGTTTTCAAATTCAACATTTTAAACGACGATAGGTTTGCAGTCATCATTACAAATCAAACCGATTATAACTCAAATCTAAATCGAAAACTTTTCTCATTTTCTCATTCCAAAATACCCCAAGTAAAAATAATCATCCATAAAATAATCAACCTCATATTACACTAAATTCCATCTATTACGAGGATATATTGAAAAATTCTTAGCCTACTATAGAACCAAACAAAATTTCAATGTCAAAATATTTTATTACTCAACATATTCTCCTCTTAATTGGATACATTTATTACAGCAAACCTGCAACGTCTCTAGACCTTTCAAAAAAAATTTTTCTTCTTGCTCTGCAAACCAGACCTCCACAGCTTCTATTACCTCCTTGTTGGAAGAAAATGTACGACCTTTTAAACTTTTTTTCAGTTGAGGAAAGAGGTGATAGTCGGACGGAGCCAAATCGGGTGAATAAGGGGGGTGTTCTAGTAATTCAAACCCTAAATCACGAATTTTTTGCATGGCAACATGAGATTTGTGTGCAGGGGCGTTGTCCTGCAAAAACAAAACACCTTTGGATAGCTTTCCGCGTCTTTTCTCTTTAATATTTTCCCGTAGAGTGGTCAGTAATGTCGAATAGTAATCTTCAGTTATTGTTCTACCCTTATCCAAAAATCAATCATGATTACTCCATGGCAATCCCAAAAACTGAAGCAAGAACTTTTCCAGCAGATTTTGGACACGAAACTTCTTAGGTCTTGGAGAACCAGAGTGTCGCCATTCCATCGATTGTTGCTTTGTTTCTGGATCGTAGAAATGTACCCAAGTCTCATCCATAGTAACAATTCGGTTTAAGAAGTCTACATCGTTTTCAAATCGAGCACAGATCGAACGCGATGCTTCTACCCTTGCACGCTTTTGGTCAACATTCAAACATTTGGGGATCCATTTTGCAGCAATTTTTCTCATGTCCAAATTGACGTGAACCATATGATGAACGCGTTCGTATGAAATATTCAGTGCTTCAGATATCCGTTTTAGCCCAATTCGACGGTCTGATAAAATCATGTCATGAACTGCATCGATATTTTCGGGGACTGACACAGAAACTGGCCTTCCCGATCGGTCATCATCTTCAATGGAAAATTTACCTCTTTTGAAGCTTGCATTCCAATTTTGACGGTCGCATACGAAGGACATTGATCACCAAGGGTATTAAGCATATCTTCGTAAATCTGCTTACCTCTTAACCCTTTTAAATACAGGTACTTGATGATGGCTCGATACTCCAATTTTCGATTTTCACAATTTCGGTGGACATCTTTTTCATTTAATTTATTGCGTGACTCTGGTTTACTTTTTGACGTCAAACTTTACACTGACACTTCTAATAAGTTATTGTTCGTTGCTATGGTAACGCAATATTTTGTTTATGCAAGGAACTGGTCTAGGCTAACTAGATATCAATACATCCTCGTACATATTCCCATCCATCTATTATTTTCAATTGCATCTTTTTAGTTCATTGTAAAATATTGTTACGCCACTGTAATTTAATCCGAACATTATGGAACCGGAAGTCCTTTGTCCGAACGTTCTTGAATGCGCGAAGTCTTTTGTTGGACAAGTATAAAAGGGCGGTATATTTTACAGTTCAGTTCGAAGTTACGTTTAGTACGAGTAATATAACTGTGTATTTATATAAATTAGAAGAACTGTATATATCTTAATAAATAATAAGTGTAATTCAATCCATATTTTTATTATTTCTTGCGTTTGCGGAATAAGCGATATGAAACAAAGCGATAAGAACGTAACAATATTTAACTTCTCATTGTCTAGGAGAACGAAATGGGTTGCTCCAAAATCTTCATACTTTCCAAACATTCCCATGCCCTAATAAAATGTACCATTAAAAAAAATCAGACACTTACCACCGGTTAATCTTTTACACAAACTTTCCGCAATTCCAGTACATACGAACTGTTTCGATACAAACTTTTATAACTTATTGTTGGCCAATTAAACTGTTTAAAATCGCAATTAACGTTTGACATAACAAGACAATGCAGTAGGAAGAAAATATGAAGATGCTTATGTGCATGAGATGCCATACTGGTTTTGATATGCACCAAAAATTCAATTTTCCACGACATACTTCGAAACAGACGTTTCTTCGTTACAAATAGTGAGGAAAATTGTTTTTCTCTCACTAGTGAGGAAAAAAGTTCATGCTGCAAGAATATCGCTTGAAACTTAATTAAACAATTTAATTTTTATTAAACAAATAACTATTATTATTCAGTCACTTTGTTTAATTTAGTACCTTTTAAAACATAGTTACCCTACATTTATTGGTTAAATTACGCGGCTAGCAACTTTGCGCTATGATCTTACCGAGACCACAGAATAAATAGGCGAGACTATTGTAACTCCGATTGTTGACTTTTGCTGTTACGTACGAAATTATGACGAAATTCTGTAACAACATGTTACGTTTACAATTAATAGTTTTTTTTCATTTGGGTTGGTTGGTTGGTTTTGGGGAATGTCTGGAAAAAATGTTGTGTTGGACAAATAACTTTTTTATTATGCAAGCACAAGGTCACTATGGGAATGTATCGATGAATGAACTAAAACCGTTGATATTGGAAAAAATGCTAAGTTACCTACATTTAGATAGATCTATTTTAAATGGATAAAAGTGCATCATATTTAACGGCAAATAACCGTCATGCCACATATGGTTATTTTTTATAAAACCTTTAATCGAATGTAGAGATATTTCTTAATGATATATCAAAAAATTAAAAATGACCCCGTGTGACAAGGCTTAAAAAATGGGTGGCAATATTTGACCTTAAATCGGAAGGAGACCTTTATTAATTTTTTAAATAAATTATTAAAAAATTAAAAAAATATCATTATTTAACAATTTAGCTTAGACATGAAATAAATCAAATCCATAACGTGCATAACTGAATTTTCTACAGAATAAAATTGTTAGCATTTTAAACTGATTCACCTTTACATATAATTTTATAAATACACGATCAAATTCAAAACACAAATAAATAAAATAGTACTGGACAATTACAGAACTTTTGGAAAACTTTCTTGTATTTCTTCGTCTGATTCTAAATAGTAAACTGCTTTTTCACTGGTACTCGCTTTTCTGTTTCTTCGGAGCCTTCTCTTCATTTTCGAATGGTATATCTTCTGCTGCTTAACGCTTTGGTAGAGTTACCACACTTTTTTTAACAGTGACAACGTTTCTCACAAGACTCACTTCAGGTTTATTTTCATCTCATTTTTCATCACAATAAGACAAAGTGATGTAAAATCAATATGAACGCATTATTCACCACTTTCATTTAACCAGCAACTTTTTTTGCGAAATTCTGAAGCACGTTGTAGTTACTTCGACAAGGATCGTCTGTAAATACAGATGTGCTTCCTTTCAAGTATTTTAAAATTGTTTATGTTTCTGATGTAATTTTTCTTTACTAGACTTAATTCAATTTTGAATACCTATTTTTTATAATCTCTACTGTTAGATGCATTGCAGATAATACAATCCTTAGCATTCATATTTTGACCTGTAAAATCAGTTATTTCACTGTTATTTTTCACTTGTATAAATGTCTTAAATATACTTGTTTAAAATGTAGCAGTGTTAAAAAAAAGGAAAAAATTGTGTAGGATAATTTTCGGATTGATTTAATAAACTCTTAAAAATAAAATGTCGTCAAATATTGTAAATAAAATATTGTCACAAAGTATTTAACGTTTTTTTATTAAGAACACTGTGAATAACTTACTGTTAAAGTTTCTGCAATTCTTGAAACGCTACACGATTAACAATTAAAGAAAAGTTTCAGCACGTGGTCTTTTACTCCATGCTCACTAATGTCATCACATCAACCAGGGTATTTCCAAATTATAAAGAGCCTGCTACTGCAAGCTATCCTTTGCTCCAAGCCAAAAGCCTCCACCCCCATCTAGAGTTTTATTGTATTAGAATTACTGAAGAGGGGTCCTAATATAAGAAAAATATTTTCGAAAACTTTCTATTTTTGAAACATCAATGTTTTATCAATTTGCATACATAGCGAAGTAATTAATATAAATTAAAAAAAGAATGAATTTTTATTGAAACAATTGTAAAACTTTGTTATTTAGTTAAAATTAATTTGCGATAATTTATTAAAAAATTGATAAAATTAGTTAATTTGTTGAAATGTTACTAAATAAAGTCTACCAATCGACTGTACGAGAAAAAATACAAACAAATATTGTGAATTATGAATTATGTTGCAAAAGCCAAATACATTAGAAAAACATAAACCATACATTTTTTTATTCTTTCCGTGTTTTATTTAATAATGATTTTAAAACTTTAAACAAATAATTAACAATTAACATAATATTTATTAATTTCTTATAGTTTTTCGGTTTTTGCATTTTTGAGCAAGGTATTGAATTGTAACCTTTTATTTTTATGTTTTCAATCAAAAAATACAAATTAAAACAAAACCATTTGGGAATGCGCAAGCATGCATTACCAGGATGAACAAAAAGAATTGCTTATTTAGCTTAAAATTTATTTTAATGATTAATTTGAAAAAAACTTGTAAAATTTTTTTAAAATTTTTTCGGGAGCCGATTTGACCATTTTGCCGATGAGATAGACAAAAAATGATCGAAGCAAAAATGTCTTAGATTTTGATGTTCTATAGGAATCCGAAAGAAAATTGTCAAAAATGTCAACAGGAAAAAGCTACGGACATCCAGACAGACAGACTTTGTGAATTCATAAGATGAACTTTTGTTCATCGAAAATGTAACCATACTGTACTTTTACGATGAATTTTGACACCTTCCTATTATGCAAGAAAATTCATTTATTCTGATTTGTTTAAAAATGACTAGGTGTATTCATTTGAAAAAAATTTACTGTACTTTTGTCAATTTTATTATGATTTAATCGTGTCTAGCAAAAATAAAAAATAAAAATCAAAAAGTGTTTTTTGCGTTTTTCTAGAAAATTATTAATTAAAGGTTATCTGAACAAAGTCATAAATATAAAATAGTAGCATTGTTTAAGATTTACAACCTTTATACAAGAAATTTTTCCATAAATCTCTAGTTTTGCCAAAAATTTCTGAAAACTATTTTTCACTTCTTTGCAACCCCATAAAAACAACCTTGCATATTCCTTGCATGCTCCTCTACTATTATCAATAATAAGATTTTTTACAATCAGCCTGACCTAATTTAATGAATTTAATTTTTTTAGTTTATTAGATTTCAAACCATCAAACAAATATTTGTTTACACGGCTGGTTAGTCATGAATAACCAATTAAACACACACATTATTGTTTGATTTTTGTATTTATTACTCGAATTGGCTGAATAGAAGAAGATTGAGAATAGTTGTAAGAATAAAAAAAAATATGTCAAACATCCTTATCTCGATTGCTCTCTGGTGTACTCAGATAGATATATGTAATCTGTGGTGTGTAGCACAAAATCAATACTGATTATTGTGCTCTCCCTTTCTGAACTTACAGCTCCTCCAGTAAGTTAAGTTTTCTGAGGAATCTCAGGACTAAAATTGGATTGAGAGGAGTAATCTCGTCCAGTTCAGAAAACGTTTTTCAAAACAATTCGACTTTCTGGAAATCTTGGCTTCACATTCCGCAAGTAGGTGGTTTCTGCTAACTGCTAAGTAATACTTGTGCTCTTTACCAGTAAGTCACCTAGTAGAGTATTAAACTGCTTCAGTTTTAGTAAATATAAATACTTATATAGGGTATAATTATTAGGTATAACAATAACGATGAAGTGTACATAAGAGTATGAATATAAAATACGGCAAAGAAGAAAGAAGGAATTATTACGAAAGAAGTGGATGTGCTAGAGAAAAGATAAAAAGATTTAAAACAATAAATAATTTGTTTTTATTTGTTTTTTAAGATTAAGAAATGAATTCGACACAATAAAAAGGAACTTAAATAAATAAAACTCACAATGTAATACAAAATTTTATTTTTCTTCTTTTTAACCATCTTCACCTCTTGTCTACTTCTTTCATCCACTTTATATCATTTCCTTTCTGCCCCAGTAAACTTTCTTTTCTCATTCTCTCTTCCCTTAATTCTACACATCCTTCTCTTAAAAGTTTAATATTTTCTCAATCACTTCACACATTCTACATAATCTTTGTTCGTCTTGCTTCCAATATTTATCACCCTTTTTTTTGGATTGTCAGCCCTTCTATTAAGTATCTTGGAATTTCTTCTACTATTATGTCCAAGTATCCCATATCGTATCTTCCTTCTCTGATCATCGTTCTTCTTCCTTGTATCTGATTATCTTTGTCCCTATACAAGAAGAAAAGGAGACGATATCAAGAGATAAACCACACAAATACAGGAAAGAAGAGCAAGGATTAAAAAAGATAAACGAGAAGTAGCTATAAGAAACTAATAACAGAAAGAGTTCCACAGAAGAATAAAATTGAAAAAAGAGAAAACAGCAAAATTTAGAGCAGGATACGAAAAAGAATAAATACTGGATAAGTGATAAAAAAGACGGTGTGTGGATTGTGTGGGGGTGAATAGAAAAACATAGAACACTTCAAACAAAAAAAGGAATGGAAGATACTATTAGGCGGAAAGGGGGACGGAAGTGATAGAAAGAAAGAAAAGACGGAGGAGAAAGAAAAATAGTGAATGGTGGAAGAGAAATTATTTTTATTTTTAAAATTTGTATAGAGAAACCAAATCTCTTGTTCATTTAAAAAAGAAAATAATAATTTGATTGATTGATAAACTTACCACGAGGACAAATACTTAGTGTGACAATAATATGCAATATTGAAGTAAATGCTGCTCAAATTAACATATTTTTATTTATGCAACCACGACTTTGGATATTGATTGGTGGCTAGTGTAATTAATCTATATTAAGAGAAATTTGCAACTTTTAAATCGAGATAAGATAATCGGGTTCCAAGGATCAGTTTAATTGAAGTTAATGTTAAACTATTAGTTTTTTAAACCAATTTTTTACTTTGTTTTTTTTTTATATGTACCCCAAATTAATTTAACACTTAATGAAGCGCCAAACACTTTATTAATTTTGACACTTGTCTGGATGTAATCCTATCCGGGATAGCAAAATTAAAAAAAATTATGTGCATATTGCGGTAGCACAAATATATTTATTGTCGTTATTAATATTTTAGTTTTGCTACAATCTATATCATGGATGAGTAGAGCAAGAATAGATTTATTCAAAGCGTCGAAATTAGTCTACTACGTCACTATAAATCACTAATAGACATTAGAAGATTCAAGAATGATATTTTACACGGATTGAACAATGTGTTGCAAATTTCTTGGATAAATATTGAAGAATAATTAATAACGATTTTCAAACTTTTAAATGTATAAATCAAATAACTATTATAAGGTAAATTGAATTTGTGTTGGTAGAACAGAATAAAAATGTAATACTTCAACACTCATATTGATATGACATAAAAGAAGAAAAATGCAATTTTTATTGCTTCAATAAAAGTAAAACATTATTTAATAAAAACATCTAATACCTCATAATCCGTCGATAAATTCGTAAATTCAAACACTTATTGTATCGAGAAGATATAAAAAAACTGTAAACTTAATACTAACAAAAACTGTAAAAATCATTAGAAAGAAAATAATTTTAAACGTTGCGTGAACACGTTAATCTCAATTTAAAAATATAGCAAGTATAAAGCAAACATCTAAATATTTTTGTGGACGTTTTTAACTATTCATACTTTTTAGTACTCGAGTTCCGCAAACTATGTCGGACAATCACCATTTCGTTTTAATTAAATTGTTTAGCACTTTAAGTAGCAGTGTCAAATGTAAAACACCTTGTTAACGTCAAATTAACTTCGTTTAACTATCGTGATTAATAGTTTAATCAACAAACTGCCTGGAAAAACTTAGTGTTTACATACATAATAAGTTGAAGATTGAATTATTAATTACATACATTTACCAGGTCTTTCAAATACTTCGATATTTTTTTTATAATTTTCACTAATTCAGGTAGGAGCAAAATGATTACACTCCTTCTATTTTTCTTTCCATAATGTTTCTACTGAAGCGGAAAATGTTAAAATAATGAACCGTTAATCCTTTCAAACTGTCAAGTAATGTTATATAAACATGCTTAAGTTAACATTAGAAAGAAGAAGAAATAAATTATATCGAAAAATAGTATAACATTAAGTATAATTTTAAAACAATTTTCACTAGCATCTTCATTTTATTCGGAAATTATTTAATTGATATTTTTAGGGCTAAAAGTTTTTTGGTTTTTTCTGGCAATTTTATCGGTCTTGTTCGATTTTGAAGAAAGAAGCCTTTGATGCCACCTGGAAGTAGGGAACATTAAAATTATTGTATTAATGGGAAATACGTGAACCCTATCTGTATTTATCGGCCATGAAAAATAGAACATTCCGTTCCAACACTCGGATGTTAGAAAATGGCATAACACCAGGATTCGCTTTGAGCGTAACACTGTTCGCGATGCAAAGCTTTATGAAAGCTATACCTGAAGTTCATACGTGAATGACCTTGTCATATCTTGTGCCTATAGAAATATAGGATACATTGAAGCAAAACTTCAATTAACTTATTAACCACCAAACCGATCATTAACTGTTTTAAATTGTACGATTCGAACACGACCATCCACTATTATTAATCAAAAATTAAATGATTCCAGTAAAAGATACTCTGAAGTTGCTTGATGTAATTCTCGACAAAACTTATATAGGAAACGCCATATTGAAAGCACCAAACGGAAAGAAATTAGCTAATTAGAAGCATATCGTTACATTTTTACATTCGCCATTTTTAAGGTAATAATGTCACCTCGAGAACGTTCACGTTCCGAATTTAAGTTTATTTATAAAGACAAACATAAACTAAAATTAAAATAATGTAATAGTATAAATTTATATTTAAAATGTAAAGAAATTTTATCCAATTTCTTTATAAACACTCACAATGTGAATTTTTTAGTTTTTTAGTTTGTAAGTTTAAAACGTTTGGCCTAGTTCCGGCCGAAACTAGTTACAATTTAATTAAATTTTCAATAAAAATAATTTGATGGGTCAATGACTTTCAATTTAAAACTATTTGAGATTTTCAAGCATACTTTCTGACAAAATTTAAATTTTTTGTAGTATCAAAAATAAGAGATCGGAAAGGTGTTAAAAAATAAACAATGATTTACTGTCAGATTATTCAAAACTATGTATTAATATAAGAATATTCAGATAAGAACTTTATTTGCTTTACGAAAATACAAAGCCTTTCGGCTATTCTCGGCTTTCTCTTTCCCCCGAATGACGGCAACCATTTTCGTATCATGGCAACTTGGTATAAACCATCTGTATTTTTTTTCAATTTTCTACGAATTCAGTCCCGCAACATATTTATTGGGTTGCATAATATTCAAGTTCATGAAATTAGCTTTCAGTTGATCCGTTTTTCTCATTACTTTCACCCGAAAATAAGCACACAGTTTTTACATTCTGTAACCACATTCAATCCCATATAAGCTTATACTAATACATATAATTTCAATTTATTCAAATTTTAGCTCCGTACGTTTATCTAAACTTCACGTCAATTTATGTCATAAAAAAGCCTTTCTAACGTAACATTACTTCCGATCGGACTACTTTAAAAGCACAACAAACAAGATGAAATATAATGCTAAATATATGATTGTATGAAAGTAATACAGCCTTAAACAACGAAGCCCGTTGTTAACCACACTTTTCAATATTGTTTTAGAAAGAGCAAAATAAACGTTAATAACAACTATCTTAAAAATTTTATCAGATCTTGCATAGACAGATAATGTGGTGTTTTTTGCCAGAACACTAGAAGAACTCTAGTTTCTATTTTAAAAATAGAAAAATCAGGTATGCGTAAAGAGAAAAACTTGGTAATAAGCTCTAAGAGGAATAAAGCTTGAGACTAACATCTTTGGACAAGATGGAAAAGTACAGAGAGCGGCAAAAATACCTGACGGTTTTGGTTCTTGTTTTTAGAGGTGAGCGCGGCGTTATCAAGATTACTCGAGGCAGTTGCAGTTGCCCTGGAACAATTGGTCCGCTCGTTCTCCAAACCTCTGCAACTTTTTCCTGAAACCAAAAGTGTTTGAACGACACAATAAACCATCGAAGCCTGATACTTTATTTTCCAGAGGTTGTGATTTTAAAGGAAACAATAAATTTCCACCCTTAATTTATCCAGTATCTGTATTTAAAATGAATCAAACGCTTACCATTATAACCTTATGGCTTCCTTACCCTTGGAATGCTTTGGTTTGACGAAACACCAATTTTTATTTTTATTGTATTTTTAAAAATCTATGTGATTGTTCCAATAATATTTTGGTATTTTCATCTTTTTTAAATTCGGATCCAAATTCATTTAATAAAATTTTAGTGAAATTTTAATGATATTCGTAATATGTATTCTTGCTTTGAATTATAATGAAAAATATGTAAATGATTAAACTTTTTTTAATGTGTTTCTAAAAATTACTGAATCGTCATATGGGTTTGATTTAGAAAGCATATAAATATAAAAACTCGTTTTGCAATAAAAATAATTAAAATACAGGGTGTTTAAAAAATACTTTCCGATATTTGGCCCACTTAGATTTCATCAGTACAAACAAAAGTTATAATAAACATAAGTCCAAAATCAACCGTTTCCAAGATACAGACAGTTTTTGAAATTAAAATTACTAAGCCTAGTTGAAGTGATTTGTCGTATTTATCACGTCAGCTATAAAAATAACAAAACAAAATTTGTTTGTTTCTGTCAGTATAGTTGCCACATTTGTTGTGATCATTGTGTGGCTGTTATTGTTGCTATTGAAGTCGTTGTTGCTGTTGCTCATTGTTGAAATTTTTAAATATGCCGGAATATACCAAAACAGAAATGGCAGACATGCATTTCATGTATGGCAAAGTCGATGGAAATGCTTATGAGGCACGTCGCCTTTATGCCGAAGCATTCCCAAACCGGGTACTTCCGTGTGCCAAACTTTTTACAAATTTACATCAACGTTTATCCGAAGTTAGATCGTTTAAATCAAGGAACGGTGATGGTGGTCGGCCTAGATCAGTTTCTACTCCCGAGGCAGAACTTAACATTTTAAGAAGAATTGAAGAAAATCCCGGTATTAGTACAGAAGACTTTCTACTGAAACAAATATTAATTCTTCCCTAATTTGGAAAATGTTACGCGAGCAGCAATTGCACCGATATCATATTCAAAGAGTACAGGCTCTTACTGTGCCTGATTATGCCGCACGACTGGTGTTTTGTCGAAGGACGCTGACAAAAGTTGCGGAGAACCCAAATTTTGTTACGGTTTGTTACTAACGAAGCTGGTTTCACGAAAAATGGCATTTTAAATTTCCATAGCCATGTTTGGGCCGACGAAAATCCGCACGCCATTGCTGAATCAAATCATCACACCGATTTTCAATCAACGTTTGGCTTGGTATGTTGGGAGATCATCTGATAGGACCTTGTTTCCTGCCTAACCGTTTGACTAGTCAATTGTACCTTGACTTTTTGCGGAATACCTTGCCACTGCTGTTAGAAGAATTAATATGTGGTTGATGCACGATGGAGCCCTGCGCATTATGCAGTCTTGGTCAGAAATTACCTAAACGAAAATTACAATGGCAGGTAGATAGGGCGAGGAGGTCCAATTGCATGGCCACTTAGATCTCCCAACCTCACTTCGCTCGATTTTTGCATTTGGGGGTATTTAAAGACATTTAGTTTATTCAAGTCCTGTGAATAACTTAGATGAGTTGCGAGAACAAATTGAACATGGCTGCCAGACTGTTCGTACAAATCCGGGACTCTTTGAGAGAGTGCGGCGTTCAATTTTACGGAGACGCGAAATGTGTATACAAATGGAACATCTTCTTTAAGAATCATTTGTAATTAAAATGTTGTATTTATACTGATATTTGTTCTATTGAAAACCTCGTTAAAATGAATATGACCTTTGGTTTACCCACTTCCTTAGCTGACTTGATAAATACGACGAATCACCTCTACTGAGCGTAAATTATTTTAATTTCAAAAACAGGTTGTATGTCGGATACGGTTGATTTTTGAACTTATGCTTATTTTGACTTTTTGTTTGTAATGATGAGATCGGTAAGTGGGCCAAATATCGAAACATATTTTAAACACCTTGTATATAATCTATTCAAAACCATTAACTGGTTGATTTTATTTATCAAAAGTTGCAGAATATACTGTATGTAAAACTTTTATTACTTGTCGTTTGGGAAATAAGTTAAACAACGAAATATTCCAAAAATTTAATGAAGACAATTCCTAGAATATACATAAAATCTCACTTTTAGGTCTATGTAAGTTATTAGAAAATCAACGTAAAAATCTGATTTTAAGATTATCTAGAATCACGAAAATTTAAATATTTAAACTTTTGCATTACCAACTAATCGAATTGTGTATTGCACATTTAAGTTAGTCTTGATGTACATTAGAAATGTCTAGAATTTTACTTTACTAGTTATATTATTGAAGAAGAAAAGGTAAAACAAACCCATTTTTTAAATGTAACTCCCTATATACAGTTAGCAAAAGTATGGAAATACCTGAATGCACCTTCTAAGGATAACATTAATAACAAAGTTTCTTTCCAAATTAACGGAAATTTATTAGTAGCACTTTATGCAATACTTTAACATATTCAGCAAATTACAGTTAGGTAAAATTGGACAACATTTTTGGATAATTCTAAAGAAATGTGGTGAACCATATTAATATTTTTCGGAATAAAACTACATTGCATTGTAGAATGCAATATGACACAGCTAACCAAAAAAAAAATAAAACTTAACGGGGGTGTTAGATGTTTAAAATTGCTGAGAGATATTTTTCTAGCTATCTAACTGAGCTTCCTTATTAAAACGTTTAGTATCAACAAGGTAATGCCCCTCATATCTTAAGAATTAATTTGATCAAGTGGTGTGATGGTTAATTTTCAATCAATCAATTTTAGACCATATGTCGCAAGCAAAAAACTAAACTATTTAAAAGCTGATAAATATCAAAAACTTCTAAATTTTTATGAAATTGAACTGAAACTCGGGTTATAAGTCAAAATATCATTTTGAACAACTTTTCGTGATGACTCTTTCTGATATCTTTATAAAAAACACTATTTTTAATATTTGACATATACTAAGAACCCTTTTTCGCCTTCAATGAGTGTTATTTTGATTTTAAATCAAGCAAAAACTAACCCCCAAGACACCTCTAAGGTATAATTAATAATAAAAAAAGTTTTCATATGATACGTACTATTTAGAATTCACTGTATTAATGAGACCCCAGCGTCGAATACAACATATAAACGTTAGACCTGGAGTTTAAGTCCTATATGCCAACTTTACATTTAGAACAAACGTTTATTGCAGAATTCTCATCGCCATAATAAGCGAAAATAAAATTGCGTTTTAGAAAAATGTTTCAAACAAAAGCTATAGACAATAAAACTTTTTTGCCTTAACTTTTTGTAAAATTGATGTTGGTCACATGACTGTTATATCTCAGTAATTCCTTATCAGATCAAAAATAGTTTAAACAAAAATGTGTATAATTAAATTATAAACAACTTTATTTAAAACAAAACTGTATAAAATGAATATTTTTCTAAATATTTCTATAAAATTCGAAATCTGTGTAGGTTAACGACTCTTTAGCTACATAAATTATGCCCAAAAGAATTAGATAAATAAGGTCCTTGTACAAAGTTTCATAAAAATCGGACGGGTGGGTTTATCCATATCTTGTTTACATACGGACGGACATACAATTTTATTTGCTTATGATCACACACTAACTCTAATTTATCGGAAAACTAAAAAAGCGGTGTTAAAATACCCTACCAAACACGGTGGGAGTACTAGCTTAAGAAAATTTTTGTAAGCGCGGCGGAGGTCGGTTTACTAAACTTGCATCTTTACAATTCGGCTATGCTTGTTACTTAAAATATTAGTGAATATTATGTTTGTTGAAACATTTGATGTTGTGAATTCCCGTTGATTAAATGATAGTAAATTTTTTTGAAGTCAAATATGTGTTCTATCCTAGATTGAAAACATATTATAGTATTTTGTGTCGCTAAAGCAGAAAGTAAGCATTGCAAACCGCGGGTGCCTGTGATATAAAAAAAAGCGAAATTTCAAAAATACCTAAATATATGAAAATTTGAGTAGCCGAAGCACTCACAAAGGTTGAAACACAATTAATAAGCTATACGATAAGCTTATGAAGTACGGAATCAATCCGGTCCTCTTTTGAGCGTCTCCCGTTTTAGCGGTCTCCGATTTAACTAACTCCATATCAAACTGTGTTCCAATTTTGTCATGGTTTAAGTATTACTTTTAAAAATAACCATTATGTAATAATGGTCCACCTTACACTCGTGATCGTATTTACTCATTTAATTTATCTAGTGGAGATTTCTAAAATCTTTCATCAAATCAACTATCTTCGTTTAAAACATGAGTATCTGTTTCCACATGTGTGTTGAAGTGTGATAGAGAGGTGAAGTGTATAAAATTTTGGTCTCAACCGTAACCAGAACGTTTCGCATTAGGTCTTAATTATTGAGTTTCAACCCCGTCGGAGTATTTAAAATTATCGGGTAAATTAAAACACCAACTTCTTATTTGCGAAGAAACTTGATCATCTTTAGATTACACTTACGTGTGCGTCTTGAATTATTAATTAGCGTGTGTGCTTAAAAAAATTCTTTTACGCGAATTAGCGAAAAATTTTAAGAAACGTGCTTAAATTTTGGAAATCGTTTCATCTCGCCTTGCGCGATTAGAATTTTAAAGCCCTATATAAAATTTAACCTGAAACCAAATTTTGTTGTAGATAACATTCTTTTAAAAATTGACCGGAATTGAATTAAAGTGGTTGAACTATAATAAGATAATTACGCCCAATAGAATTTTCCTCGGCAAATACCAACTTAAAATTGTTCGATAAATGTTTTAGCCCCTGTAGCCATTTAATACCACATAATTTTAAAATTTTTCTGTATATAGAATGTGATGAAAAAGTTTCAAATAAAATTCAATCAACTATTAATATGAGGTCGTCAGTGTTGGAGCGGTCATAATCACAATTTTTAAATGACAACCACTAATTTTTTTATTGTTTTTGAGAGAACGCTTTGTTACTTAAATAGTAGTATGAAAAAATTGGGTCTTACTTAACAATACTTAAAAAATAATTATAGTTTATTTCAAAAATTTGTAGGCAAATTTTCGTAAAGAAATTGTAATGGTTCAGGTAAAGTTATAGGTTCTGAAATAATTAAAAAAAAATAATTGCATTAGGAATGATGGATTTTATGCTATTTGTCATCTGTATAACTTAACATTATTTTATTCTGGAAAAGTCTGTAAATTGTTTATATATTCAAAGTTTAAGTATTGAATTCTTCGTCACATTTTATTACTTAAAGTATTTTCATGTAACCGTGTCGTAAATTTATTTTTTTCTTGAAACAAAGTCGAACGTTTTAAATGCAAAGTTGTCCTCGACTACGTTCCGTTTCGACGACTTTGTTGAAAATAAAACCCAATGCATGTAAAACATTTTTTTTTACACAATAGTGCAGGATTACATTACTACTTTGTATTATACATACAAATTGAACTAATATATTATGTGTATATATAAAACCATAACTCTTGCAATTACCAATACTTATGTAATAATATACTTTATTAATATATGACTATAGTTTCGACGTTATAAATTTTAACGTCATCGTCAGATAATAATTATATATAATATATTATGATCTTAGTAAATACTATGTTAATAAATAAATAACAAATTTGCTATTATTTACACGTAAAAAATGTAGGTATTTATTTAAAATCGCCATGTGAAGGTAAAAATAAAAAATTTTTAAAAATGTGCAGTTTTGTCACAATCTATATCTCACTGTAAATCCATATTTGCAATACATACTTTTGCAATGCGAGAACCACACAGAAAATTTATCGACAGTCATTATTGTTAACAATTAATTATCACAGATTTTTAATTTTAACAATGACAAAATTAAAGCATCTACAACCCGAATTTATGTATAATTTATTTAGAATAAGCAGTTCTAAGTAGAAAAAATAAATTAAATAACGAGAGTTCAATAAGACTGGGCTGTAAAAGTGAATTTTGATAATTTGAACTTTAGCCCCATTCACAGAATGACACGTATAAAACTTTTATAAGAAAGATACAATAAATTTCGTTTTTTGTTGAGTAGTGAGTAGCCCAAACCAAATTTTAAAATTTGACAAGAGCTTTTTTTTATGTTTTACATCTTTACCCCAGAAATATTCTGTTGATGTGGCTTAAGTGCCAGTTCCAAACAATTCCTAATTTCTGTTTTTAATAATTTCTCCTTATAATAGTAATTTTAGATGCAAAAACTTAATACTTAATTTCAAGGTCATGTATATCATAAAATTTAGTTACACACAGTGCTAATCGTGGTGGGCTGTCTCTAACTTACTAAAAGAGCAAATGGGTTCCCAAATTTGCATAATTTTTATTCAGACAGTTAAGATTAAACTATTAATTTGCAACCATTAAGTCATGATACAATAATCGCGTTCCAAGGATCACTTTAATTAGAAGTAAATGTTAAAGTGCAAAAAAAACTTAAGAATAATTATTTCGTTTTTTAAATAAAACCGGGCACTAATTTTATTAGAATTCTCATTAATTTAATTGGCAGCATGAAACCTACAATTTAAGCAACTAAATGCAATTTCACCATTTGAAGCTTAATTACAGATCGGCACTTAATTAATTTTTTAATGTTGTGGATGAAAACCTTTCCACCGATGACAACGTAGGATTGGGAAACAAGTAATGCGGAAGTAAGAATATTGTCATTGATTTTGTCACCAGCATGTATCACTTTAAATATAATTTCATTTGGAAATAAGTGTTCACTAGTTTTTGTTGCAGTTTTTTAAACAATTTCATGTAGTTGAAAGTGTAGCAATTACAAGCGGTGACCTTAAACTTAAAAAAAGTTTTTATTGCGCTCCGTATGTGTACAAAGAGTAAATATTAATTGTTGATCAGTTAAGAGAATGTTTGCATATGCTTAAAGTTATTATGAATAAATATACAATATTTAACGTTTTTAATTTTTATACCACTTTATGGCACTGTTGTGTTCTTCCATATGTAACTAATTGACAGCGTGCTCTTTATAAACTGATCTAGTCATAAATAAAGCATGAAGTCGTATTGCAGTGATTTATTTCGTCGTGTGGTTCAGTTGTCAACGTATAAAGGATATTGTTGTAACCGAATAGTAGTATATACCTACCTAAGGATATGTATAATTTAGGTCATGGAAGTTGAAATCCTATATATATATATTTAAACATGCTCAACACACATATTTTCTTCATAAGAGAAATTTATGTTGTTAGTCCTTTAAATTATATTAAAAACAAAAAATTAGTTAAACATTTCAGAATTGAAGAAAGTAATTGCAATCGTTATTTATTACAGAAAGTTAAAAAATTCTCACAATATTTGAATTCGCAAGCAAAGCTTACACTTGTACTCTTTAGATACGCCTACCAACGGCATGCTTGCTATCGTTGTCAAACAACAAATTATAGGTAGGTGTGTTTGATACGTTGAACAGAAATTTAGAATAAACGGCGAGCAATTCAAATGAGCCAGGAAAGTGCCCCCTCGTCATGATTTCAAAACATACCGTTATACTTTACTGGTGATATTTCGTTTATTCTAATCCTACTATAACAGTTGTTTTTTTCTATCTATGTTAGTATGTTTTCCACATTTAGTTCCGTTCTTAAACCTGTGTTTCTTAAACTCGATCTGTAATTCAGTGTTGATCTATATGTTGTTCTAAACACTTTTGTTTTAGTACCAATCGAAGCTTCGCTCTTGTTATTTTCTAGGGCATAATGGAGACCAACCAAATAAGTAATTAGAGGCTCAAAAGTGATAAGTAGTAAAGTAATAAAAAGGAATAGAAGGTTGATTATGCAAAATACACGATCGACGAATAAAGAACACAGACATGGAAAAAGTAGAAAGAATGTTTGAACAAATTAGTGGAAACATCCAGCAACTAATGAAAACTAGATTTCGTAATGGCGGAAATAAAGCAAATAAAAGAAGAAAAGACAAAACTTGTAGAGAAAATTGCGGCACAGGAGATAAGAATAAATAGTTTACAAAGAGAGATAAAAAAAAATATTGTGATAAAGGGAATAACGGATAATGTAAACGAGGACGAAAAAGAAGTACAAAGTAAAGTAGCTATAATAATGCAGAAGATCGGAGTCACGATTAATCTAAAAGAAGAAATAAACGCAGCGGTAAGAATAAGCAAATACAACGAAGGAAAAAGAAGATCAATTATAGTTAAAATGATGAAAGAGTCTACAAAAAGAAATGATCTTGAAAACGCAAAAGCTCTAAAAGGAATCAGATGTATGGATCGACCAGGACTACCCAAAAGTAGTACAAGAAACAAGAAGAAAATTAATACCGCACATGAAAGAAGCAAGATTTAAAAGAATGAAAGCCCAACTAAAGTATGACAAGCTGATAATTAATAATGAAGTATACAGCGCAGAAGACCTAAAGACAGAAGAAATGAAAAACGAAAGAATAAACAAGAAAAATAGACAAAAAAGAACGGCATATAAAAGATCCCCAGATGATGGTAAGACCAAAGATAAGTTAAAAAGGATGAATCGAACTACTTTAAAAACTACTATACACAGATAAGATACGGAGCAATGAAGTCGGACATGATTTACAGAAAATAAATAAAAATATGAAAAATGAAAAACAACCAGTAGTAAAAGAAAATAATAAAATGAAAACAACATAAAATAAGAATAGCAACATTAAATATTAAAACTTTATTAGAAACTGGTAAAATGGAAGAAATAGGAAAAGAAGTGGGGCGATATAAAATAACTATAATGGCACTGCAAGAAATAAGGTAGGAAGGAGAAGGGAAGATAGACGAAAAATACGGAGGAAACGAAAAACGAGGACAACTAGGTACAGCATTTAGAATAGATAAAAAAATCACGGATAAAATAATACAGTTCAGAAGAATAAACGCAAGAATATCATACATCCAAATTAAAAACACAACGGCAAATATAACTATACTAAATGCACATGCAACTACAGAAGGTACGCTAACAGAAGAAAAAAAGGTTCTTTACGACATGCAGGAAGAAACAAGCGAAAAATACCTAAACACATTACATTATAGAGGAATTTCACTCCTATCGGTAACATACAAAATCTATCCAAAGCATTACAAAACAGATTGGAGGCTCAACTGGACCCACAACTAGGTGACTACCAGGGAGGATTCAGGAAGGAAAGATCCTGTGCTGAGCAGATATTAAACCTGAAACTCATAATAAGGTACAGGAGACTGAGAGCCAAGGACATACAAGTAACATTTGTGGACTTCAAAAAGGCCTACGATTCTATAGATAGAGAGACACTATTCAATATTTTGGAGGAATTCGGAGCCGATGACAAATCAATTGCAATCACGAAAAAACTCTGACAAGCACGCAGTCAAAAGTAAAATTTATGGGAGAGATCTCAGAACCTTTTGAGGTCAGAACAGGAGTAAGACAGGGAGATGGCCTTTCCCACTACTCTTCAACTGTGTGCTGGAGAAGGTAAGAGAGTGGAGGAAGAATGGAAGAGGAAGGAATTCCAAAAATAAAGATAGGAAGAAAGAAAGACAACCTTGAAATTGACTGTCTGGCTTTTGCAGATGATTTAGCAATACTAGCGGAAAACATGGAAGACGCAAGTAAACAGATAAATATACTGAAGGAGACAGCCGAAAAAGCCGGACTGCAAATATCATATGAAAAGACAGAATTCATGACCAATAAAAAAAAAAATGCACCAAGGCAGATTAAAACAAAATATAGGAAAATTAGGGTGGTTAGCAAGTTCAAATACCTAGGAGAAAAATGGAAATGGCATTTCAGTTGACGAAAATATATATAATAAGAAGTCCATATCTATAAATGCAAAACTGAGGCACTACAATACGGTTATTAAGCCAGAGGGCCTCTACGCCTCAGAATGCCTTGCACTAAACACGGCCAAACAGTTAGACGAGGTAGAAAAAAAAGGAAAAAAAATTATACGGAAAATCCTGGGACCAAAGTATGAAGATGGAAAATGGAAACTGAGAAGCAACAAAAGAGATCTACACAAAAACAGAACGAATAACAGACTCGATGAGGAGAAGAAGAGTGACATTCTACGGACACATTAAGAGAATGGATGAAGAAAGACTGACAAAGAGAATACTCAACTATTTCGACAGAAATCCCAAGACACAGATGACATGGATCAAGGAGGTCAGAAGAGACATGGAAAAATGAAAATTGATGGAGAGGAGGTGGAGAGAAGACAAGAATTCAGAGAGAAGATAAGAAAATTCAAAGGTTATCAAGAAAAGCCAAAAAGAAGACTGGAACTAAGTGGACGGAGGAAAGAAAAAGCAACATGGAGAAAGAATGAAAGAATACTGGAAGAGAAGAAAGAAGGGAGAGAAGAAATCATAAGTTATTTCACGTGGTCTATAGTTGGCCAAAATCGAAAGAAGAAGAAGAATAAGTAGGAGACTTCAATGCAAAAGTGGAAAATAAGATTTTATAAAAGACGTGGCTGGCAAAAAAACTATACATGATAAAACGACAGATAATGGCATGAGGCTATGCCACCAAGCAACACAAATAGACGCATATATTAAAAGTACTAACTTCAAACATAAAGAAGCTCATAAAATTACATGGAACATACCGAAAAAAATAGAGGCAATTAAACAGACCATATTCTAATCAAAAACAAAGAAAGAACATGCTAAACGATGTAAGGTCATACAGAGGGACCAATGTAGATACAAATGATAACGTAGTAATAGCTGAAATAAAATTAAAATTTATTAAAAATAGATGTAACCAACAAATCAAAAGAAATAGAAAAATTAGAGAAGGAAAACGAAAAAAGATGTACAAGAACGAAATAAATAACTGATTGCAAAAAGGAAATAGTAAAAGAAAACATAGAAAAGAGTAGAACACCATTAAAACAATTATCCCTAAAATCGGCAGAGCAAGTGGTAGAAACACAAAAGAAAAATATAGAAGCAGTTGGTTTGATAGTGATTGTGAAAATATAATAAAAAGAAAAAGAGAAGTAAGAATCAGGTGGATAAAACCAATAAAACAAAGCATTGCTGAAATCTATGGAGATAAGAAAAGAAGGAGTTAAATTAATGACAGAAAAGGAACATAAATTTGTAGAAAAGAAATGGAAAATATAGGAAAAGACAATAAGAACTATTTCAAATTATATCAGCATTAAAAGAGGCAAAAAAAAAAGAATAAGAAATTGAGCATAGATAAACAACCCTGGGAGAAATACCAACTACAAATACAGAAAATGAGGATACTAGAAAAGAACCTAATAAAGAACTACAAAGAAAAAAACGAAGAAGATTATATGGAAATAAAGCCACAAAAACAAGAAGTAGAAGAAATAATAAACTAAATTAAAAATAAAAAGCGAAAGGTACAGATAAGATTTGCAATGAAATGTTAATATATGTGGAGAAAATAATTGAGAGAAAGATTATTTAAAATAATAAGCGAAGTTTGGGAAAATGAAACAATACCAGAGGAATGGAAACTAAATATCAAAAAAGTAGACTTAATAAAATGCGACAATCATAGAAAGATAACATTACTGAATGCAATGTTATAAAATACTAACAACAATTATACAAAAAAATTGACAGAATACACGGAAAAGACTACTGGTGAACACCAAAACAAATTTCGAGAAGAAAATCAACAGTAGATGCTATCCACACCCTGAACCAAATCATTTTAAAACTCGTACAAAAAAGGCTATGAATTACATATAGTATTTATAGACTACAAACAAGCATTCGATAGCATTACAAGAAAGGAGTTAATCAAAGATGCAAAGAAGCAAGGCGTTCCCAAAAATTAACAAAACTAATCCCAAAAATATCTAAAGCGGTCGTAAAACATTAGAAGAACTAACAAAAGAAATAGAAATAAAACGAGGCGTGAGACAAAGAGACGGACTATCAGCAACATTATTTAAGATAGTTGTATAAGCAATAGTCACAGGTAATATTATACACAAGTCGGTTCAAATAATAGCATACGCTGGCGATTTGGCAATAGTAGCCAGAGATAAAAAGAGGTTAGAAGAAATTATTGAAAATGTTAGTAAAGCAGCAAGAAAAAAGAGGACAAGAAATAAACCAAAAAAGACCAAATACAGGGTGTCCCCGACGATTAAGACAAGTAATATATCAGAATTGGGCAGTAGTAGATAATTATAATTTTGGGGGTGTAAATTAGAACTAATGTTGCATCTTTTCTTGTTATTGTGTTACCCAATGAGGTATTTGTTTTTGGTCACGTGACGTGGCATTCAAAATTATTAATGGGACAACCTGTATATTTGTGCCTTTCTGTGTTCCTCCCGATAAAACAATTCCAACTAACTAGCACACTTGGGGTCTAAAGTGATTAATTCAAGAGCTACAGGTACTTAAAGGATTGGAAGTTAAAAATTCAAATTGAATCCCCTGTAATTTTCGGCTACAGATTTAGAAGATTTGAAAAATACCTCATTGGGTAACACAATAACAAGAAAAGATGCAACATTTGTTCTAATTTACACCCCCAAAATTATAATTATCTACTACTGCCCAATTTTGATATATTACTTGTCTTAATCGTCGTGGGACACCATGTATATGAAAATTTTAAGGCAAAAAGAAAACGTTAATAAGGAAAAAGAAATAAAACTAGGAAGATACAAATACGAAGTAGTAGAAATTTTAGATACTTGGGAGTAATAATAAATCACAGAAACTATAGAAATAACACAAAGAATATCACAAAAACAAAAATAATGAAAAGCAAAAGATAAGCAAAACAAAACAAAACTAATTCTATACAAGGTAGTAATAAGACCAATAGTAACTTATGCCGGAGAAACCTTATGCTTAACAAACAAAGACGAAGAACGATTGAAAATTTTAAAAGAAAATAATAAGAAATATAATAGGACCAAAGAAAATAAACGAAGACTACAGGAGACTTATGAATAAAGAAATAAACAACATATTAGAGAACGAGACAATAATAAAGAAAATAAAATCAATGAGAATAAAATGGTACGGACATATACAAAGAAAAGAAAAAAGAGGCAATAGTACAGAAAATTATGAAATGGAAGCCACCTAACACCGGACAACGAGGAAGGCCTAAATTACGATGGGAAGATCAGGTCATAAACGATATAAACAAGATAAGAATAAACGGAGTAAAAGAGACCAGATAAAATGGAAGAAAATTATCGAAAAGGCAAAACAACACATCAGCCTATAAGAAGAAGTAAACGGAGTGCATAACATAGTGACAAACTGCTATGCAAAAAAACGCCGGAAGAGCTCAAATGAGCGGCTGGAATTCCGAAAAGGATTGTATAGCCATCTATATATAATGGATATTTGCTTCCTGTCCAATGTTTTTCTAAATATTACAGATAATTGCACAATTTTTTTCTCCGTCAATCTGTGTTTTCATTTCTAGCTTTACTTCTTCGATTACCGTTACCTTTGTTTTACTTTGATTAACTTTCATTCAATATTGTTTCAGTAGTAAATTTTATTTTAAAGTCCCTTTCATCTTTTGCTATGGTTATTATACTCCTTTGTTTATTTTAAATGTCTTTTTAAGTTTTCTTCTTACATTTTACTTTACATCTTATAAATAAGATGAGGAGTTACGTGACGGTTACCAAATTAAAATTTTTAACACCCTTTTTTTTAATTTTTTCGACGAATTAGAGTTAGTATAGTATTTTCGCTGTAGCTTTGCGGTTAAGTGATTAGCGCTTAATTTCAGAAATCACATACTCTTATAGTGTTGTCCTCTTCTAACATTTTATATTATACCTATCTAAAATATTGGGCATGTCTAATCGCCTCGAGCAATAAACAGGTAAACAACACCATTAAGTATTATTTGGTGACAATGGAATAATGAGCTCCCTTTTGTTCAAATGTAAACTTTTAAATAAGAAGTCAGGGTTCTAAACCATTTATTTTTTATAATTTAATTTTTAATATAATGACGAATACCTATGTAGAAATTTTAAGTACCACTGACTTTCACAAATATTGAAGCATACAGTTTGCAAGTGGAAATCCCTAATCACTTAACCGCAAAGCTACAGCGAAAATACTATAGATTATAATGAAAAAAAAATCTTGTTTCAGCCTTTGACATTTTAAATCAAAACTTACCTGTTTTAATTTTTCATTCTAAATCTACGTAAAAAACTATGGTGACTTTATGTATACGAGTTTTACTTAAAAAATGATAATTATCGGGATTTTGATTTTTAAACATTTAATAGGGTCACTATCGATTTTCATGTATTTCACGTTTTTAAGTTATTATTTGAAATATCAAATTAAATTTTATTCACACTTAGGGCAGTAACAACCCTAACTGTTCATGATTTAAAAGTTGACATCGGTTATATAAGTAATGAAAGAAAATGTCAAATATTGTAATCGAAAATGATGAATAAATAACTTAATAAAATCAAATAGAACACGCTGTTAGCCATGAAACTAGTTTTATCGAAAATTATGAAATGCAAACGTCTCACAATTTTATTGTATCTTTGTATTGTTATTAATAATGAGTGAGTTTTCGACAGCAGAATTAGTTAGTATGGTTTATACCACCGGAAAATGGAATTTAAGTTTATTGGCAGCTCATAATTGTAAAACAGATAATCCGGAACTACAACAATATCCCCTGAGCTAAAATTAAAAAATTACAATTATAACTACGAAAAAAATACTATAATACGTTCAGCGAACACATGCAGTTAAGCTCACTCCTTCATTCGTTTGTGATAATTTGAACCAATAAATGAAGATACTACTTTACACTATGTAAATTTATATAAAAATAATGTACTCAAAAATAATTAATTTATACGTTATAAAGTATTGAAAAATAATGTTTTGTAAATTGAATACTAACGAGAGCAAACTACTGATAAGATAATAACCAAAACTAATGTAAAACCAAAATTTCAAGCAACGCGGAAATCATGTCAGTTGGTTGTAATACTGACTTTAAAATTTCAACCAATAAAATAACTTTATTTAAATTTAGCCCGAATTTTAGGGTGTGGCTTTCACTCCGTGTGTTCGCTGAACGTATTATAGGCAACATGTTTTTATTAAAGAGGATATGCAATTTGACATCGTTATTGTTATCAGCGGTTAGAATTAGAGTAAGACAAATAGCAGATAACGTTGGAACTTTGAAAACCTCTGTAAATAAGGTGCGAATGACGTTACTACAACTTTTAGTAAATTTGTATTTTAATTGATGCAGAATAAAATAAATTCTCATATGATGCAACTTTACTGGTCACATACAGGGGGTTCTGCATTAGTGCGTCGTTCTTTCTTAGCGGCTAGCCCTTTGGAGATAGGTAAAAAAAGTTTAAACTAAACATACTTGGTTTAAAGAAATCTATTTTGTAAAATTATTTTAATGATACAGAGTGTTCTATTTTTTATGTAATGGCAAAAACATGGTTTTTATAATGAAACACTCTGTATCTTTTTACGGTGTTCTGGCGTAGTTTCTCACTATCTACATTGTGTTTTAATTATTTTTTATTCCTCGTCAGTGTTGCAACTTATAACTGTTTGTCTGAAAAAAATCCATAAACAGGCTTTACTTTGTAAAAATCATAGCGACTTTGCTTTGTAAATGTTGTAAACAAATTTTAATAGCGACGTCAAACTATATAAAAAGCAACAATTTAATAGTTAAAAATTTAAATTTTGTGTTACAGGGTGTTCGCAAAAAACATGCCAATTTTTCCTCTTTAATTTTTGCTAAAGGTATCCTATAGCTAAGTCCCATAGTTTTGGAGATATTTAATAGTTAAAAAAAACAATTTTTATTATATTTTTATACACCCAAGGGAGTTATTATTAAATGATTTAGTGTCACTTTGGAGTTTGGATAACTTTATGATTTTTTGACTAATTATCTATTTACCCAACAAAATAATTCAATACATTAAAAAAAGTAAAAAAGAAACAAAATTGAAGAAATAACTACAACAAGTGTTCCAAATGTCTTTCATTTTCATTGAAGCACTAATTAATTCGCTGCTGAAAAGACCTTTCCCTCTCTTTAACATTTGAGGTGAAATGCTTGCAAACGAGTCCACTATTCTTTGCTGCATATTTATTGGTGTTGTTGGTGGATCGTTATACACCATTTCTTTTACATATTCCTACAAAAGTCTAGTTTTGTCAGATCAAGTGATCTAGCCGGTTACCTGGTGGGTATATTTTTGCCAATTCAATGAATATTAAAAGAGATGTATTTTTTGGAAGCCGACATATGCTGCATCTGCTAGTATGCAATTAATTTTCCACCAACCAATGGCCTTTTTCGGTCTAAAAATATAATACAATTAGGTGTCCCAAAACTTATTGTAATTAAAATTGTTTTTTTTCTCTTAACTATTAAATATCTCAAAACTACGGAGTTTGGCATAGGACACCTTCAGTAAAAATCAAAGAGAAGAAAAATGCTATCTTATAGCAAAATAAAACAAATGTCATTTCATTTGAAAAAAATGAGTTATGACTTTTGAGTTTTAAGAAATTTGCATTTTTTAGAACACCCCGTAGCACACAATCTAAATTTCTAACTATTAAAATATTAACCTTCATCGGGTCTAACGTCGGTGCTAAAATTAGTTTATTAAATTTTCAAAACAAAGTCGCTATGATTTTTAAAGTAAAGCCTGTTTACGAAAAATTTTTCTGAAAACAATTATAAGTTGGCAATACTGGCAGCAAATCAAAAAATAATTAAATGGCTATGTAGAGGTTGAGAAACTACCTAGAACACCTTAAAAGATACAGGGCTTTCCATTAAAAAAAAAACGTGTTTTCGCATCCCGTGAAAATAATTTTACAAAGTAGATCTTTTAAACCAATTATGTTTAGTATAAAATTTTTACTTATCTCCAATGGGTTAGCCGCTAGGAAAGAACGACGTACTAATGCAGGTCCCGGTATATACAAATAATGTTTTATAATATAAGATAAAGATTGATTATTATTTATAATAATATTTTATTTATAACAGGCAACTATACTTCTCAAACATAAAAATATTTGATCCCAATATTTTTATTCATTATTATTATTATTATTCTTAATTAAAAAAAAAAAAAAAAAAACCTGCTGATCTAAAATGTCTTTCAATTGAGGCACTATATTTTATGATTGGAGTTAGCTACCCTACTTAGGAGATAATTTAGAAAACCCTCTCTATCAAATTTTACTTCGCATTCCGTTCTACCGAATGAGTTTTTGTATTTTCTGAAACTAAATTTCAATATTGCACAGCCAGTTATTCCAGCTGCTAATAACTTTTTAGAATACGAAATGCAATCTTGTTATTATCAAGGAATTTGCC